>VZUI01037361.1:0-48076 GCA_013401135.1 Cettia cetti | reverse complement strand
TAGAATAGAATAGAATAGAATAGAATAGAATAGAATAGAATAGAATAGAATAGAATAGAATAGAATAGAATAGAATACTTTTAGTTGGTGAACACCTACAAAGATTCAGTCTAACTGCCTGGCCAAAATTTAAAGAAATCTATTGAAGGCATTTTCCAAACACTAACAGGCTTGGGGCACCACTCACTTCCCTGGGAAGTCTGTTCTAGTGTTTGACCACCCTCTCAGTAAAAAAATGCTTGCTAATACCTAAACCTTCCATGGTGTAGCTTTGAACCATTCATGCACATTGTATCAGTGGATACCAAGAAGAAATGTCACAAAATTAATTCTTTAGGAGGTTTTGACCCTAAAGATATGCATACTATGTGCCCAGAAACAAGATGGTGCCGAAGGAACCCAGCAGTAGGAAAATAAAACTATAAACTTCAGTCAGAGGGCCCAGCTTACCCCTTTTATGCAATAAGCACAATGTAAAGCTTAGCTGGGTACAATTGCAGATGAGCTGAAGGTTGGCTTCCAGAGAATAGGGATGCTCTTAATGAAATGAAAGAGTAAAGCCAGAAAAGCATATCCAATATACCATGTATGTCCTAAGTTTTCCTTGCCTGAAATTGGAGAGCTGAGAGAAACTAAAGAGGTTTCCTGACATGGAAATAGATGAACCAGCAGAGAAATTATTAATGCAAAGGAAGAAACTAACAGAATGCTCTGATTGTACAGAGACCCAAAAGTACTGAATAAGTATGTAATAAAGAAAACATGTTTCAATAGCCAACCAAGGAATAAAATTTAGGCCATATGGCTGAGGCCAAACAGCTACCTTAAACAGACACATCAGCCTCTGCCCTTATACCATCAGCATACATGTTCAGAATAGTTAATATCCCTTTAGGAGCTTAGTGAAATCTCTTATTTTAATTTGCTTTAGGATGTGAGCTTTTTCTGTAGAATATAAAATATTTTTATGCTATTGAAATTAGTAAGATTTAATGATATTTTTTTCTGGGAGAAAGCCAACATCTAGAAAATCCTGGCAAGTCTTGAGGGGGAGGAAGAGGTGTTGGGTTAAAGATTAAAAAAACCCAAACAACTCCAAGCCAGAAGAAAATGTAGAGAAAAGTATACCATGAAGTTAATGCTGAGAGCTGCACAGACAAATACTAATAATTCTGAGATCATCTTCAATACCAACCTTACAAACAAGAAATAGAAACAGGGGTGAGAAATTCATATTTAACTGAAAACAGCCACGTGGAAAGATGCCAATTTGAACTGTGACCCGAAAACAAGAGGTCAGGTTGAAAGGTGCTATTGGCTACACAGATTGGTTGGTCATCTCTTAAATAAAAGTTCCAGCCCTATATGATACACTACTTTTATCATGCTACACTACTTACTGGAGCAAACTAATGAAGGCTCTTGTAGGCCATTAAGGGAATAAAACTCTAAAACAAAATGGTAAAAACTTCTAATGAAGAATAATAAAATTACAGATACTGGCTTGGCATATTACAAATGTCAGAAATACAGCAGAAAAGCTACATTACCCCACATGAGAAAAATGCCTCCTGAAGCAAAGCAAGCATAGATTTTTTTTGTGTCAACTACAAAACTTGGTACTTATTCTAGATAATTCTTCTTGTTTCTCTGGGAAGTTGATATTGGAAGGCCTTTAGAAGCATATTTAATAAAGAAAGTTTTCAGCTGATTAAATAATTTGAACAATGGACTGGGAATAAAATAAGTTAAAAAAAAGAAGAGAGAAATTCAGATTCCATTAGGTACATTGAGAGTAGAAATGGTGAAACCTGATTTATCATTCATAGAACTGATAAGTTTGTAATCTTAGAAACTAGATGTAAGGAAGAATTTTCATTTATAAAAGGAGGATATTTTTTTTACAATGAGGGTTGTGGAACTCTGAGACAGGCTGCCCAGAGAGGTGGTAAATGCCCCATCCTTGGGAGCATTTAAGGTCAGGTTGGATGGGGCTCTGAGCAAACAGATCTATTAATTTTTGACCGAGAAGGGAGAATGTGTTTAGACTTCACCACAGAAGTAAACCCCTAACTATCCATGTTTTAAGAAGAATTGATTAAGAGGCATCCCTTTTTCAGCCTTTGTAGCTGCTGCATGCCCAACGTCTTCTCAGTGACCAGGTAAATTACAGGCTGGGGTCGCCCTGACCTGTTGCCTGCACTCCAGAAGGGCATTCTGAACTCACCCAGGCAAGACATGATCTCTGCAGGCTGGCTGATGTGACTGTCAGTCACACACTACTGCCACTAAGCCAGTCTATGACTCTGACTGCAACAGCCCATGCAGGCTGATGCAGTCTGTACTGTAGATCAAAACTTTTCTTACCAGCCCGTCATCAACAGGACCTGGAGCCTGTCCCCTGCCCATGTGGGGCAGGAGCAGAAGAACACCCATTTCTGTAACTGGGACAGCTCTGAAGGGCTGCTTGGGTGTTCTGAAATATACCTTGGCTTGAATACCAGCTGTGATTAAACTTGTTTCCAGCAGACAGCAACTTAACATAAAGCTAGCAGGAATAAAGTGAGGATTTTGACAAGGTGTCATCTGAAAGATTTTTCCAGCACACAGGGAGACGGTTGGAGATTTTTCAGTATAATTCCCAATATGACAGGGACTAAAGCTGAACCCTTGGTCATTCATTTTAAATTTAAACCTTCCTGGGTCACTATGCTAAAACCACTCAGGATAATTTTTAACACAGGAGTCAAAGAAGGGATCAATGTAATTTAACTTGAAAACCCAGGCTGCAAAATCAAGAATCAATTCTGAGAGGTGGATAGCATCAAAATGTCCTCTGCTGAACAGTGAAGATAAGGCCGCAATAAAGAAGTCATAGCAAAGACTGGTCAGTGGGATTTTCAGAAAAAGCAGAACATGTTATAAATTCTCACCCTAATTTTCCAAGTATTTGGAGATTGATTTGTCATGTTGAAATCATAAAGTGATGCTGTAAACATTGTTTTAATAAACTAATGCCGCTTCACAGACTGAATTTTCTTCTTAGACAAGATATGGAACAATTTTCAGATGGCAATTATCTTTCACTTAGCAGAGATAGGAACTGAAAAAAAAAGAGTAGTAAGGGGGTATTTCTGCTGATAAAGGTGTTGATCTAAGTTAAATACTTCATATTTGTAGATAAATCAAATGAAAAATAATAGTCTCAGTAGTCTTCCAGAATATGATATTCTGTCTTCAACTGTTGGAAAAATACAGGAGATTCCCAATTACAAACTCAGTGAACCTAAACTGAGCACCAAGATGATACAGAAATAATGTAGTATTTGAGAGCTAATGTGCAGTATTATGTGTAATGAAGCATCTAAGGTGAGGAAGGGAATAATGTTTTATAGTAAAGGAATTGAAAATTATATAAAAATCAAAAAGACAATTATTAAAGTCATCAACAATTTAAATTCTATTATGAGTAATCTTTAAGGTGAAGGTCATTGTATCTTCAAGGTACTAATTTTCCCTTTTGCTATCTTTCTCTCAAGAAGAAAAGAAAGCAAAATGAGTCTCAGTTCTTGCTCAAAAAGAGACCTGCAAGCTTCCAAGAGCAAACTGATAGCCCAGAAATAGAATTTTTATAGAACCATAAAATACAATGTTCTTGTAATCTCATTTATGTCCAACTGCACTTTGTCCAAATCAAATACCTTGATTTGAGGTTAGTTCTATGCAACCAGTCCATAGTGACACTGTTGTAAAATGTTCCATTGAAGGTTCTTCAAACATCTTCAAATTTTTTTTCTCTAGAAAAAAGGAAATATCATTTGGAATTTAAAAAATTACATTGCATTGACCTACCTTGAAGAGTTTTTTTAAATTCTTTTTAGCTCCTGCTTTTTTTTTTTTTTTTTTTTTTTTTTTTTGAAAAGCCCCTGTTCTTTTCAAGGCTGGATTATTACCTGATAATTACAGTTTGGGACAGACACTGTGATGCAGCCTGTTTGGATTCACTTTGTTGAGGGACAAAACAAACCTGAGGGAAGTACATGAAGAGCATAAATATTACCTACACAGGAATTTTTTCTGTCAAATTCTCCTCAAGCTGGTGTGGTTTTTATTCTGTTATTATGTAACTGGACTCAATCATATTCTGAAAAAGCATGACCCTTCAAAATCAGGAAAAATTCTGCTATTGCTTAAAATGTTTATTTTGTTGAGTCATGACTGTCGTAAGATAAACTGTAGATGTGCAATACAAGGCTGAGTATAGTCCCAGTGCTAACTGATGAGTCTTTAGCTTAGTGACCCAGATGATGTCCCAGCATTGGCTGCATGCTGTGGACACATTCCCTTATGGTGCCTCCTCACCAGACAGGGATACGGTTAATGAGGCTCCCAGAGTCAGTCAGTAAGTCCTGATATTAATGTGCAACATGGCACGCTTCTTCAGCTCTCCCACCTCCCACTGCCATGTGGCAGCAGGCAGGGGTAGAGGAGACCCACAACCTCCAGGCAGCATCTCCACAGGGGAGTCGCTCGGCAGCACAGGCACACACTCACACCAGACGTTTGTAATCCACTCGACAGCAAGAAAGGGAAGGGTCTTCTTTTTGGGTTCCACATAGTGCACTTTAACCCAACTGCCCCCGAAGGGATCCAGGGACAAAGGCAGGGCACAGCAGAGAGACCAGGGTTTATATATGGGATAGCAGGACGGAGCTGGGAACAGGGTCCAATGGGTGAGGGAGAAAGCGATGCAGAAGCGCAATAAGAGGAGAGGCGAGCCAATGGAGGAACGGGGCAGATCAGGGGCAGAGCATTGCACCAAACTAGGATGAATGGAGCCTCAAGAAAGGGAGAACATTCTAGGGAAGGGAAAAAGAGGCAGAGAGGACAATGGGCCAGCTGAGGAAATAGAACAGGTGTACATTTACATATCAACAAAGGAACTCTGAGAGAAGGCTTATTGTTTTACCCTAACTTGAAGGAAGTTCCCTGATCTAAAGAACATCCCTCCAAGGGGGCATCAGGGCCCCTTGCCTAACAGACTTACTGGCATGCCTAAGCATGCATATGCACAAAGAGTATAACCAGGAAACAAACTAGAAATGCATCATTTTTGCAGCCACAGATGAGTATTTGGACCTGTCAGCAGACTGTAACTGAAGGTAAACAGCAGTTCTACTGAATATTCAATTTGTCCCATAACATGTCAGTAAAAATAACAAGGATCTCTTGTTATAAATAATAGAGATTACTCTTTCAGAATTTCATTACTTCAGCAAGGCTGTCAGAAGTATGTAAGGCAAAATGCCCTGCAATATCAGTATTTCATACGTCACATTGATACTCTCCATAGCTTTTTCTTTAGGCCTCAGTGGTTAGAGTGAAGATGGGTGAGGTGGCATTAACTAACTCAAGTGCTTTACTGCCAGCTTTCATTTCAGCCTCTTCCTCTGACATAACATTGTATAGTAGCCAGCTCTTATCTCTCAGCTGTTACAAGTACCAGAGGGAACAAAATAATTCATACTTGATTTTGAAAAAGTTATTTTGGAGCAACTTTTAATTAGCAACTAATCATAGGAACAAAAGGGCTCATATCTACTAAACAGATTTCAAATATCACATTAGAATGGGTGAGAAATGGGACTTTCATGTTCATACCTTTCTCATGCCTTCATTGCATGACAGGATGACCAAGGCACAATGCCTTTGTGCACTTGGATTCCTAATACTGTATTATAACACGTCTCCCTAGCAACACAGGCTACTGAAAGCACATCGAATTTGTCCTCTCCTCACTGAAATTTCTTTCTATAAAATACTGAATTTAGTTCAATGTCAGAGCTTCCCCTAGAACCATTCAATTGTATGGAGCTGGCATATCTGAAGTCTGAGCAGGAAAGACAGCTTGGACCTTGAACCCTTCTCAGTGATAGGAAAGTTCATGTGTGCAGATGACATTGCCCTAGAAATTAGTGTGAAGTTGTCATTGAACTCTCCCAGCAGCAAATGGCCATCACAAATCTCATTTTTCCCAGCCAAAATGGCAGGTTTAATTCTTTGATTTGTCTTTTCTAATGTATTTATTTTCTGTAACAGATATTGAAGAAAAGTAATACACCATTGAAAATAAGACATTCTGGGCTTCCTTCTACAGAAGAAGAGCAAGACTACAAAATACATATCGCAAAGGCCAATGTATTGTCTAATCCTCCTGATTTATTAACACAATTGAGATCAAAGGCCACTTCTAGGGCAGCTGATCCACATGAACTTCCCCACTCTTCTGAGGCCCTTAGGGGTAATCTTGGATTGAATGCTACAGAGATAGAAGGCACAAGATAAACCAAAAGTCTGAAAAATGGTTCCAAGAGAAAAATAATGAGTCAATGAACAGTTAATCAGGAGGGCAGATTGTCGACATAGCTCCTGCATGCTCTAACTGAACAGCAGCAGCAGCTGTTTGCTCTGTGCTTAAAAGCAACAGCTCTTCTGACAACATAAATTCCACTAAAGAATTCTAGTTATTTAAAAGGTGATAAGATTGTAGTAATTTATTCTAGTTTTATTACAATGTTTTTTTCCTTAGGGATCCTAAAGTGTTGTTATAATTTCTCATAAATCACTTTTACTCCCAATAATCAATATTGATTTTAATATACCATATTATTGCTTAGATTTATATTCTTGTTTTGTGTGGGATTTAGGTATTAGTATAATTTAAAAGAAATGAGATAGAGTGCTCTGCTTGGAAGTTTCATATTAGAAATAATTAGCTTTTCCTCTCATTTCCAGATGATACAGAAATGTTTACACTGAACTATTTATATTGAATACATTTCTTCTGTTTTTCTGAGTTAAAGAGAATAAATAAGGGATAACAGGGCCTTTCTTTTGGGAACATCCAGGTAGCAATAAAGGTTCCTCATCCAGCTGAGGTGAGAATTAGGCCCTTCAGAAATTTAAGAAGATAGCCAGTTCACTTCCAGTGTACTTTCACATGTTAATCAAAATCAGTTAAAGAATTCAAGCAATAAATGTTTGACCAAAGCTGTTTTGTTTGTGAGAACTTTCATGCTAACTCTTTGTGATAACCCCTCTCTCCCATATAATTAAGTAACGTGTTTTTCTTTGCCAAATCTATATGTTTGCTAACTCAGTTATGTCCTATAGCTCTCACTTAGATTTATCTGCCCAGACAGTTTTTACCACAGTCTGCACAAAAACCCCCAAACCCTTGGCACAGAATCTCCTACAGAGTACTTTGCAGGCTCTTCTGTTCTGTGCCCTGCAGGGATATATTTTACATATTGGAAATGTGATGGCAAAGAAAAAGAAGCATTTTTCAAAAAGAAATTCAGCCTTTTACTTTCCCTGCATTTGAGGGCAAGTAATATTTTTGCAGAAGATTTCCTTTTGAAATAAGAATTAAAGGAAATGTAGTGCCCTATCCTCTGCAACTAGCTGATCTGATCTGTAATTACTGCACAGACAGCCAGAAGTAATCAGACTGAAAGAAGCAGAGATTTGTTTTTCTCTCTTGGAAGAATTGGTATGTGCTTCAATGTGATGTGCATTGTGGGTTTTTTTAAAAAAAAGCTGTATACTAGATTAAAATTACCTTACTTCCATACTGTGAATGGGTAAAGACACCAGCTGGAACCCAATGTTGCAATTAAACCCACTTTGCACCTTTACTTTATAAATAATCTGGAAAGCATCTCAGAAGTCAATAAATTATATTGTCTTTATCCTTTACCATTTACATAGTGCTATTTACACAATTAATTCATACAGGTTTCCAAAGCACTTTCAAATGATACATTGAGAAGTTACTTTAAAAAGTATCAGGAAACAACCATTTCAAGTATGGTATATGGAGGAAATAAAATGGTGAACACAGTACTAGATATAAAGACAAGGAGTGCAAAATAATACTCAGCCCTTTTACACTACATAGAGCAATGAGGTCTAGATCTGAGGTAAAGCATCTAAAACACTCTGACAGTCACAATAAATAGCAATAAAGTTGTAACATGTCATGGTTTAACCTCAACTGGCAACTAAATACCACACAGCTGCTCTCTCACTCCCCCATGCCAGTGGGATGGCAAGGAGAACCAGAAAAAGGTAAAACCCATCAGCTGAGATAAGAGCAGTCTAAGAACTGAAATAAATTAAAATTTAATAATAATAGTAATGAAAAGTAAAAAGAGATAGAGGAATAAAACCCAAAGAAAATAAAGGAAGCACAAGACAACTGCTCACCAACCACTAACCAATGCCCAGCCCAATCCCCAACAGTGGTTGGTACCTCCTGGCCAACTGTCCCCAGTTTACAGACTGAAAATTGCAGTTCCAGCCCAAATCAGGACACATCCTCTTCCAGAATTGTAAGAAAAGTGAAAAGATAGCAACTTCCTCTTCATTAAATTATATGCTATATTTTACAAGAATTCCATTTTAATCACATATCATTATATAACAAAGGTACCACATGAGAGAAGCAGGCTGATGCTCTTGAAAATCTCCTGACTATAAGCCAAATTGTTAATGAAACACCAAAGTACTTGGAAACATGATCTTCCAGGTCATTTCCAATCTAAGCACTATGAGACCTGATCCTTCACAGAGAACTCAAGTACAGAATTTATACCTTCCTCATTGCTCTATCAAGGTAGAGAAGGATGCATTATCAAAAGCACTTTACCAAAGAGGGAGAAATTAAATCACAGTCCTATCAGTCTGTTTATACACTGAAGTTTACAGGAACAGGAGGACCTCATCCAATTTTTTTTTTTTTTTTGTAAATATATCCAATCCCTTCACTGAGGCTTAGATAATGCTTTAAGTAGGTAGGAGTAGATTGTACGTAACTCAACTGCACACTTTGACTTATGACAGCAAATCACCTTCCCAGAATAGGCTTCTGAACCATGAATGAACATTGAATGCCAAATTGCCAAGGATTTATCACATAAATTCCCATTTATTATACACGAAAGCATGAAGAACAGTATCATAAGGGAATCATAACGCAGCATGAATTACTCTTGGTAGCTTGCAACCAAGCTTTGCTCTGGTATTTGCATCTCTGGGTGTTCTTTCCAGGAGAGACAATAGAATAGAAGCTATACTTGCAGTTCTTGGTAAATGACCTTTAATAAAAAAGTCTCTGAACAATCCAAATCACCACTTCACTCTATTCTCACTCAGGTTTATGGACTGAAATGTATTATCTTTCCATTGTAAGTCATTACAAAGTATATAGAAAGTTACCAAAGCAAAACTCCAGTGTGTTAGCAAGCAGGATGTTTATTCAGTTGATCCAAAGCCAGGCAGTGAATTCACTGCTTGGAACTATAGTTTACAATAATCTCATTTGTTTCCAATTAAATCTAGAGCTCTGATATTCCTGTCTATAACTTGGTTTTGGTATCTATTAATAATTTATTAATTATTAAGTAATTATTAGAAGATGTGCCTTTAATACAGAATTTGAACTCCTATTTAAAGTACTACTATGTACAGTCCTCTTAACAGCCAAATAATTAAGTTCTACCTATCTAGGTAATCTAGCCAGCTAATTACTAATGTGACAGTATCTCAAGAAAATGAATGGTACCAATCTGCACTAAGTTTCTCTTCTGGTTACCCCCTACACTGAGGTTCTGCAACATAATCAGTTGGTTTTTCAATTCTAACCTTATTGCAGCAAGTGCTATCACTTCATCTGTGTTCTATAATGTTCCAACCATGGTATTTATTTGCAGTAGATAATAGCAGCAAGAGCAAAACTCATGGGACTGCTATAGGCCCTTATTCACAGTACCCTCTTTACCAGGCCAATAAAGTACCATTTTCTATGGCTTGTGAGAGTCACCAGGGCATTTCATAGATCATACTCTGAAATTAACTATCAGTCACATAGAAACTAAGGAAGATATTCCAGCATAAAGAAAACAATTTGAAAAAAAAAAAAAAATCATAAACCTTTATTCATTCAAGGAGAACTGTTTTCATTTACAAAAGACCCAGGACATTCAGCAATATTAGTTGCTCTTAGTTAAGACTGCAGCAGTGACAAAACTAGAGAGGAATGTGATAATGGAAGCTGGTTGTAAACACTAGCAAAGTGCCCACTGTTTCTCATGGTGTATTCCATCAGCTACAATTTACAGTTCTACAAGTTAGTAGAGAAACAGAACTCAAAACTTATTTTCTGTTGAAGCAAGGGAGGACTGTTTACCTAGGGCTGTATATCCTCAATGTTTCTAAACACAGAAACCCACCCCATTCTTGGGTCCAGTACCAAGATTAGATGGGATTATTTTTTTCTTTCTAAGGCCGCCATAGAATCCATCAACACAAAGGGATATTTAATTTATAGAAAAGGAGTCCTTCCTTAAGATGTTTGTATTTGAAGTTAGGAACAACACTGTACATAGTGTTTCCAGTCTAATAATTGAATTGATCTAATTTAATTTTGTGAAAAATTGACTATTGAATCAAAACATTTTTTTCTTGGTGGTGAGAGAAATTCTATTTATAATTTATTTAAAATTTCTGTTGCTGCTTTCACTATATCCAAACATTCACCAAAATACCCCTGTGAATTGCACATCTGCTCAAAAACATT
Organism: Cettia cetti; assembly: GCA_013401135.1. Taxonomy (NCBI): domain Eukaryota; kingdom Metazoa; phylum Chordata; class Aves; order Passeriformes; family Sylviidae; genus Cettia; species Cettia cetti. Next base: position 37,437 of record VZUI01037361.1, on the reverse strand, counting down.
TACCTTCTGAATATTCACTTTTCTTAGGTTTTGGTGAAACTCATGATGAATGACATGCAATGGCACAACTCCTGGGAGAAATTGTTTATAAAATCCTAATGCTTTCGGGATGCAGGAAAATTTTTGCTAGTGAAATGCAATTTGAATGGTGACAGGTTTAAGATATAACCTATCCCAATAGAGAGCAGCTGAGTTAACTCACATTTATTTTAGACAATGATTCATTTTACCTGCCTAGGCACTATGAAGACACTGCTAACTAGCCACACAGCTATGCCTGTGTGACTTATATGTCTAACTTGCTTCTACTGACATGTTTTGGCCTGGTTTTCTCATATGTTGTGACAAATGTGATGTGCTAGTCTCCCAAAGCTTAAAAAATGGTCAACACTTATTTAAAGCAGTGCTTGCTACTCACTGGTGACTGGAGATTCTGGTCCTTAAAATGCAACATGAATGGCACAAAGCTACAAGTGTTACTCCCATCAAGCACCTCCCTCTGTAGTAATTTGTAACAGGATTCTTTATTTTCATGTATCCAAGTGCAATTATAAATTTGAAAGTAATCTTATAGCAGATTATACCCAGAAACTGGGTAAAAAGAAAGGAACTTAAATTCTTTTGTCACAGTTGAGAAACAATTGTGCTCTACCAACTATTCTCTAATAGACAGGGAAAAGAACAGTTTTTATTGCACAAATGCATTAGTATTAATAAAACACATGATATCTCAGATGCGTTAGATGGTTGGTTATTCTTTAGTACTTCTCATCATAGCCTTAACTCTGATAGAATAAAATTACCATATTTTCCTTTTACTCTTTAAAAAAGGAGGCCGAAAGAAGCAAGAATGAACTTCAGAGAATTAGATTACAAAAAGCAATTATAAGGCCATAAATCTTTGTTTTGATCTAAACCATATATAGAAGGTTTTTAACATCTTTTTTTTCTACACAGGTTGAGTTAAGCCCCACTGAAGGGCATGCAAAACATAATGAAAAATACAGTAGAGCAGGGTCTTTGTTAGCCTTGCAACAGAAACATGCTGCTCTTTAATGTGTTAGCAATTGCTATTGTTCCCACAGACGAGAACACTTGTGGATTAGCCAATATATTGAGAAGTGGAATTGACTTTAAAAATGTAACAAGAGCCTTTTACTCAGTAGATGGATTTTTTTATTATTTTTTTTTTAATCAGGCCTAAGATGTCTGTAGCCAGAGAGGTCACCATCTGACAGCTTTACAGATGAACACCAGCAAACAAGCTGGTGATATGACCATACCACAATTTAGTATGATGTATCTGTCATTCACTGGCTTCCTAGATGTGGATTATAACTAAGACTCTGTGCCTAAATTATGATTGGAAATGAAATGCTCCCTTATATTTGTTGCAATTTCCCTTCAGATTGACAGAAGGAAGTATGAGGAAAAGAGTTTGGTCTTGATTTAATAGAATAAATCCGGATTGATGGAAGGGTGTTTTTTAATGAGCCTCCATGTTGTACAAGGAGGAGTTAATTGTCTGGTAAGAGATGAAAAATTCTGTGTGGCAATGATCTGGTGCTGGCTTTGCTTTCCATTAAGGACAAGAATGAGGAGTACAATATTCATCTCAGTAGAAATATACTGATATCAGAACAAAATAACCCCATCTGCCTCCATTTAACAAACTGTCATCTATATCTAGATATATACAATCATCTATTCAAAAAGAATTTTATATTTTTATTTTCTAAATGTCCAAATTTTTATTAGGATTCTTATGGACAACCTGACAAATTGAAGGTTGAATAAAATCTACACCAAAACACAAAGCTATTATACTTTAAAAAAAAATTTTTACTAGATTTTTTATTTACTGAGAAACAAACTACTATCATATTACACTCTCCTTTTATTTAATGATCTAATAAAATTAATTTGGGGAAAAAGTACTGTTCACAGTTTGGAAGAGCTCAGATGAAGTTGCTAATCTACCATAATATCTACGGTAGAAGATAAAGAAGAACAAAATCCTTCTTTATCTGTGTTCCATTAGAACTCACTTCTGTTTCCTGGGAAGTAGAGGTGGATGAGAAGAAGCAAATTACAGCAGAGATTACAAGCTATTTCCAGTAGACTCTTGGAAGATTTGATCTCCTTCTTTCCTTGGTGAACAATCCAGCCTTTGAGAGAGCTGTAGATGTATGAAGAAGGCACACATTTAAAAACGGTGCATATGTGGCAGCTTTATAAATATCTGTGATATCAGAATTGGTACAATATCTGAAGAATACGCAAAATTCATTCTGTTTTAGACAGACTCCAAACAATATGTTGTGGGCAACTATAAGGACTACTCTTACCATAAGATCATGGACAGCTATAGAGCAAATAGTGAAGGAAAACTAGCTAAAACCATTAAAGAAAATGGAATAAAATGCAACATTGGTTTACTAAAGCCAGCTCACTTCCAGCTGTTTCCATATTTCTTTTTGGTAAAACCTCTGATTTTGATCAATGCAATCTTGTAGTAAGCTTGCTTCTTGTGCATTCATCACAGTTCTCCCCCTCCACAGAAAAAAAAAAAACCACACGAGATTTCTGTGTTACAAAGAAGAGACATTCACATTCATTTCTCATTCAGATAAAACCTCCCACATCCTCTTGCATTTCATATGCAGTCCTCATGTTTTCTCCACACTCTCCTTCTAAATCTGACTGTGCAGGATTTTGTCTGAGTTTAAAACACTGTTTTCTCTGGTAACAGAAGTAGCAATGGCTGGTAAATGTTGAAATGTAAAGAATTCTTCTCTAGGTTTTAGGATATTTAAAGAAAAGGCTGCTTATACAGTGAGTGCAATATACATTAAATAGATCACATGAAGTGGAAACAATGAATTACCAGTCAAAGAGAGAATATTAAAGTAAATGTGAAATCTTTTTCCTAAAGTAGTGAGGAGCATGGACTGACTGACTGAGCAGTTTACAAGAATCTGCTCCCATGTGTATCTTTTGATTAAAAGAAAGATGCAGTGGAAAGAAACAGTGGTGGCTATTTTCAGGTTATATATAAGCTCACTAAAAGCCTATGGTGGCTGACAGAAAACCAAACCAGTTTAAACAAATCTTTTTGTATCAATAACTAATTACATCCTTGTTCTGCCTCAGTAACACAGATTGATAGTTCCATTATAGTGTTTAATTAGAATTGTTTCTAATTTATCCTTTAGAAGTGGTCTAATTGGTGAAGGAACAGATGTTACAGGTCATGTGGCACCAGCATGACAGTGCTGGTACAGAATGGCCAACTGGGCTGTGAATGCCTTCCACAATCTCTTTCAAACCCAGGGGTGGAGGGGAGTTTGCAGCGTGTCTGGTTTCGTTTGCAGATATTACCTGCAAAACCCATGAGGTTCAATCTCCTGCTGGGATGAACTATAAACTTACTGACTCAGAGGAACACTCAGTAACTGTTTTCCATTATCATTTCTTTGGCAGCTGGTAAACACAACAGATTCAGGACAGCAGGCAAACAGGACTCTATTCAGGCCTCCCTCTATGCAGTTTTGCTTTTTGTCCTAAGCATCTGACAGAAAAAGAATTTCTTTTTTTTGGAACCATGCTCTCTTAACACTGACTAGCAAGAGAGACATAGCATTAGGTATTAGACATAACTCATGGGTTACAAGTATGATTTCAGGGAGCTGGAGTGACGTTTATGTTTGGAGGAGTTTTTACAGCAGACCTTCTGAATGCTGAGGTTGAATGCTGAATAGCTCAACAGAGCCTTGAGCCTGTCACGAAAATGAACTGAGCAAGAAGGGGAGCTCTCCATTTTTTAATTTCAAATCAGAAAGACCTAGAATTTCAAAGCAACATAAAAGTCATCCAAGTTATGTTCCCACAGAGGAAGCAATTATGAAGAGGTTTAGCATGCAGGAAAAACAGTAATTTGGCATGGATAATTTCTATCCATTTTATAGTCATTTTTGTTGAAAGCAAAATGCAATTAGAAAAGTATTGGTTGATAATTATAACAGAAGCAGCATAAAATGGAATGTTCAATAGGCAGGACAGCTCTCACTCAAATAGTAGTAAAACCCTGTAGTAAAACTCAGATTTATCATGTCACCATCATCCCAAAAGATACTAATTGCTCACAATAAAGTAAATGATGTATATGTGTCAGAAGTAACTACTGAACAGACACTGTTGAAAAGCAGCTACTGCAGGGTGTAATGCAGAAGCTATTGAGCTGTGTCTGCCAATCATCTGTTCTGAAAAGGGGAGAAAACAGAATCCTGAATGCAGCAGAAATATTGGGAGAGTTTATGTCAAATAGTGTGATTACTCTGGTGATTGCAGAAAACAGCATTATACTGTGATTTCAAAGGCAGAAGAGGTATGTTTCATTCAAAAGGATGCCAGGCTGCTACCAGTTAGAATGGGTCTTTGATCTAATAAATGATGAGGTTTTTCTCTACATGCATCACAGTTTATTCCACCAACCTCCTGACTGTGGAATTTATTGGTGGTAAAGTGGGAAACTAAATATCCCTGAGATCTTTTCACTGCTGCCTAAGACCCCGCTGGCCAGAGATGCTCTCTCACATGGTGCAAGCAAGCCTCTCCCAAGACCCTAATTATGACTGGAAAGTACATACCAAATGTCAGGGATTTGCCAAGATTTGAGTTTATTTGCCTCAGTCCTGGAGATCATGGGAGGCATTTTAGTCACTGAATCTAATGTGCAAATGCTATTGTATCACAAATGATCCTTCATGAATTGTAATGACTTATCAATATCCCTCTAACTATGAACTGTTTTCATATATTAATAATCTTTCCATTGTTAACTGGAGCGTGACATTGAACAGCAGGAAATGAAACAGAAATCAAACACATAAGCTGATTCTCTGGCATCTATCTTACAAATACTTTTGAGACTGTCCATTTGCTGTATACTTGCAATTAGATTATATTTTGAGAACTGAGGTGTTCATCTCCCAGAGACCTCAGTTAAATCTTAGCCTAATTAGCTCCCACACAATATCTGAAGCAGTACTTCAATAGTTCAATGATCTGCATGAAATTCATGCAGAATTCTTTTCTCATTGGATTTATATGAAGCTGGACTTAAAATTATCATTTTCAACTAGGAAATACAAAATTTACCTCTCAGGAGAATGGGTTTTTTTAAGAATTTGAATATATTTTGAGATTACGGAAAGCAAAAGTATATTACACCCATTGAGTAGTGTATGCCATCTCAAAGAGGTTTCACAAAAAAATTTCTGTAGAGAACAGAACAATGTATATCCTTGTCTTGATGCACATAAATCTTCCATTTTATTACCTGCAGGTGACTCTCACTTGCAGTATATAATGACATCTGTGTTTCCTCATTAAAAAGTGATATACTTAAATTTTTAAGACATTTCACTCAACCTCTGTTTAGCATGAACATAATATCACAATCACCTATTAGCAGGGAAAATGTAACTGTCATTTAATAACTCCAGACTAGCAGATGGTTCAAGATTTGGCCATGGTTCAAGAGGTGGAAATAGTAGATAAATGCTTTTATTCTAGGAAAGAAATATGACTAGATGAGTAGGCTGTGGCATCCACCACAGCAGCACACAATAATCAAGGACTTCAGTGACTAGCAGAGAGTCCTGCTAGAATTTTCTGCTTTTTTTACTTGCCATTGTGAGCCAGTTGTAGTGAAGAAACAAAGAAGATACAAGCTTTGAGCATTTGATAGATTTGACAGGCATATGAAACAATACAAGGTGTAGCAGCTCAGCCTGAAAAAACTATTTCTTGATACCTTTCACTCAGAAAAATACATAGTGTCTCATTAAGTACTGCCAAAGAGATACCAATAATTTCAAACAGACTAATGCAAGTGCAGAGGCCTGTGTATCGTTGTCTATTGTAGCATTTATCCATGAGTGTCTGAGTGCATTAGTAGAAGAACATCATGTCTGGCTGGCATTCCGATGGACAGAGAAAAGTGAAATTAAAATGCTGTTCTGACACAAAAGAATTTTCACAATTAACTAGCAAATCATTTTACTGAAGTACTGTGCTCCAAGTTTTGATCTCAAATGTTTGTGTTACTTGCATTGACTCTACGACTGGAAGTAATCCTGACAGTTGATGATGTTCTTTGTCTAGATTATTTACGTCAAATAATGCATAGAAGCCACTCCTGTCAAAATTTATATATATATGCAGTATATACTCTCACTACTCCTTTAACAAGTTTGCCTCTTTTGCTTGTGAATTCTTCAGTAAACCTCAGATGTTCTGTCCTTTCTCTGCAGCTGATTTCATTACAGAGCAAAGTATTTCAAACCTTTATACTTCCACATTAGAAAACTGAGGTGATAATTAATATTTCTGTCATTTTAACTGTCACTGAGAAAGTGTTTGAAATTGTTTACAAATCAGTAAGGCAGTAGCAAGCTCATTGATGCACAGCAACTGTGGGACTTGTGATCTTGTTCAGCAATGAGACCAAATAAGAGCCTGTGGATAGCACCAAGCTTTTTGTAAAATACTCTGATTTGCAAAATCTTTCATTCTTCCAGATTCTGTCACTCAGTTTTACAGAACCATGAAGAAGTATGAGCTTAAAAAAGCCCTCAAGATATGGGGGAAAACATTCCAATGGTTTTCTCCCTTCCCAGCCTTGTCCCTCCAATGAAAAAGGAGAAAAAAAAAAAAGCCTATTTGACCCTTTTAGAACAAACTTAAATTTTGGAGAAATGTTTTCATTTTGTTTATGTTATAAACATAATTAATAAAATTGTCTCCATTTTATTGTCTGCCAGATAAGACATTCTTCATTTTGGAGAGGATAAAATTAGATTATAAAAACTCAGAAAGGGTTTGGGCACCAGCTTTCTACATGATTTATGGCACATCTATCACAGTACAGCCTAAGGAACTGATTGAGTTATACTTTCCTTGGAATATGGATTAATAACTCCACTTATAACTGTGTTATTGAGAAGAGTAAGTTCAAACATTAAATTTGTTTTATTAATGTAAGGGCAGAGGCACAGACACCTCTTTTTACAAATACCAGTAGGCAGAACCAGCTGAGGGTCTTGTTATCTTCACTAAACTATTTCCTTCTACGGGATTCCAGTCACCTCTCAAAGAGCTCCTAAACTGCTCCTGTCTGTTTTGCTGTGGCAATGGGCTGTATCTCTAATTCTTTCTCTGATCATTAGCAATGGGTTTTCTTCCCTCCCCCACACACCTTTGTGTGTAATTGTAGCAACACGTTTCTCCTCATGGCCATGCTATGGAAAACTGTGATGTGCTATGGAGAAGTTGTCTGTTAAGCTGGTTTGTGCACAGATGACTATCCTTTCCCAGCTGTCCAGCTTCAACAGCAGCTTGAGATGCACAGGATAACATTTGTGTGCATGTCTGGGGGTAAGGGAATGTATATCTTGTATATCCCCCAAACAATGCTTCCTGCTTCATCTGTAGAGTAGCAGGCAGGTAGATTACAGTTTAGTGAATTACACCCTAGGGCTCTCTCTAACCTTCAAATGTGCTACCATATTATTTCATTTTCAGACAGTTTAATACAGTTCCTGATCATTAATATGATTTTAATATCTGACAGTGCAAAAGGGTAATAATGTTGTGGGGCTTAGAAAGCAGAAAGAATAAAACAGTCATCACCATCAGTGATTCATTACTGGCATATCATGTCTAGAAAATATATTTTATTGCCCTGGTATGTCTGCACAGCTCAGGGAAAGAATCAGTCATTCAGCTCTCAGACCTGTAAAAATTATTTTAATTCTGTTTCTATTAGTTCTCACCCTTACCTGTTCTCCAAGCACTATCCCAGATGCTCTCTGTGACCAGCAGGTCCTGCTTGGCCTCACATCTGCAGGCAACTCTCACTGGCTGCAAGCTTTCCTCAGGAATGTGACTGAGAGCTATAACGTGCTATAACACGTACCTGGGGAATTTGGGGCTGAGGGACAGTGACTGATAACAAACCAACTCCATATTTTGCTCAGGAGTTTCAAAAGCTTGACTCCATACCATCTTTATGGAGACAGTTTCTGGTTTCTTCATAGTTTTCCTCCTGATTTGTCCTGTGTTTCCTTTTACATTTTAGATTTTTACTGATATTTAAATATATACTAGTGGTTCTTAGGTAGTCATACTGGTTCCCAGACTTTGGAATCTCTACCTTCTGTTCCCTCAAGATCTGTCTGATTGAAGCATAGTAGGAATTGGTACAGGGGTGCTGTGCTGCCACAGATCACCATCAAATGCTATATAACCATCCCACCGTGTCATTGCACCTTCACAAACGAATTTCAGCCAATGAGCAGGACAAGTTGGTCTGCATGCAAAGCCAAACTGATGCAGCAAAGTTCCTTTCAGGATTTAAGACAACATCTGCATGGGATTGTGGTTGTCTCCACTTCCAGTTCAATTAATTTAAGAGTCAGCTCAGGAAACTCTGTCTTGGACAATAAAGGCTCAAAATAAGGCTTGAAAGCTCTCTGAGGGAAAATCTGCCTTTTCTCTTGTGTTTTAATTGCCAAAGAGTACAAGACATAGAAAAAGTTAATTGAGTGACCTCATTCTACTATCAACACTGATCATTCCTTTCCACTTTTTTTTATATTTGAACTAGTTAATTAACTCTACAGTGACCTTTGCTTCTACCTACCTGGTTAAGTTAAGAACCCATGAAAAAAGGAACTTGTTCACTTACTTTGAAAAAAACAGGTATACCAGAAAAATCAGTTTCCCAAATTATTCTTTTGCACCCACAGCCAGTGACTCCTTCAGAGAATGGAAACCAGTGTGTAAGCTCTGAGTACATTTGGCATGTTTTTTGAAAAGCAATGAACCATATTTAATTAGGAGCTAGTTATGTACTTAAAATAGTTTCTTCCAGTTTTCTTGAAGAATAATCTGGTTTATTTGTCCTCCCTGAAAGTCTTGAACTCAGAATAGCTAGAAAACCCTGATTTTAAATTGTGGTAAGGAAGGTCTTCTGAGAAGAACCCCATGAATGACTGTTGTGTAACAGCAACTCACAGCTTTATCTAGGATGAAGCCTCTGCCTTCTGACAGATTCTGCTTCAGTTTCAACTGTCTTGGCACAAGTGAATATACAAAATCACTGTTCCACAGCCCTGGTTCCTGCACACAGCTCAAAGAGTTAGGCTTACAAACTTGACTCACTTGACTGCCTCAGTTGTTTCACCTCACATTATTCTCTTGTTTGGTGGTAATAAATTAGATGATCATTACAAGCAAGAGGATTATGAACATAATTAACAAATTAGGTTGTTGAAGGATTTATTGCTCTGGCCTGATTCTTCACTAGTTTCCCTAAGAAAAAGCATCATCCATCTCATATTTCCCAGTAATTAGCTTTGTCTTTATAGCATTGTAAATACTGCTTTAATTACCGCACTATTTATCTTAAATGAGATTCAATAGCAGTAACTTAAATGGGATTCTTGCACTATCAATTTTTTTCCTTCCCTTAGTTCATTTTTTTCTTAACTCCTTTTAAGATAAACACACAGCAAAGATTGGCAAAGACATCTGGATATGTTTTCATGATTGAAACCCTTCATAGGGGTCCTCTAAGAAGAAATGAACTCTGCTACTAAACAAAAAAAATCTTCTTCCACAAGAGACTACCATAAAAGACATGCGCTTGTCCATGGCTGTTTTGGTTTTTTTTATTTCACAAGCATAAAGAGGCAGGCACTCAGCTACAGAACTCAAGCAGAAAATTTCTTTGGCTTACAGCAGCTCCTACTGCTGTATATGCTTTGTACCACCCCCTGTGTCTCTATCCATCCATACTCAATGACAAGATGTAATTTCAGTCTGGTAGATATCATCAACCTGAAATTCAGATGAGCTTTTGAAGTTTCACACGTACACATGTTTAAGCAAAGGCAAACAGCACAGGAGAGAAATGCTGATGTTCCTCACTCTTAACTCAACATTTTTTTAATGCAGAATTCACATGGCAGCCCCATTCAGTGGAGCAGTAAAAAGTGTCAGAAAAAGTGCGCTTCTGATTTGGGAATATAAATTCACCAAGAATTCTTACTCCCTGTATTATATGGAATCCAGTGACAGACATGATGTGCCCAAATTAACTTTTCCCTGCCTCTGAATAAGCTTACCACAAGTTGTCTGACTGAAAGAGAACGGTTGTATGCTCACCATAAGAACTGTTGAAGGCCTAATCTGCTGGTAGAGTAAATGCTGCTTTCTCCTGACACATTGCAAGGAACTGTGATTATTTTAAGTGTGCAAGAAAGCATGTGTACTTATCTGATGCTCAGAGAGACAGATAAGCACTGCCACTCCTCTTTTTCTCTCTTTGTCTAAGCAGATGGTAGCTATGCAGTTTGGGGTGGGACTAAGAGATACTGCCTATCAGAGATATTTATTAGGTTCTGATTGTCTTAAAGGAGAAATGTGTGAAACCTCTTTTCTTTAAGCAGTTGCTTAAAAATAGACTAGACAAAGCCCTGGATTTGTCTTTATGGAAGACAGAAGCAGGAAAAGTTCTTTAGTGCTTACTGGCATTGATAAGTCATGAGGGACCAAGTGTGTTTAGTGTTTATAGTGGTTCAGAAGTATTAATCAGCAATTTTTTTGCAGAACCTAGAGAAACATAAAGTAACTGAAACTGGATTGGAATTGTAGCTTGGTTTTGGACAACACAATACATAATTAAGCTGATTATTTTCCTAAATGAAGCCTTTTTTCAGGTATTACTCTCAGACACAGCATGGCATGCTAACACCAGTCTCTTAAGAGATCAAAGTTTACAAATTAAGTGGGACCAGTTAATAGGAAACTTGAAAACATTAGGAAGAATGAAAGAGAATAATTTATAGTTGCATTTTCATATTATGTCAACATTGCCTATGAAACTATGCAGGCTACTTGATACTTCTTAAAAAAAAAAAAAGACTACTAGAAAACTCTGCAAATTAAATTTCATTAACTAATTACATTTTTTCCATTTCCTCCTGCAGCTGACTACATACCTTCACTTTCAGACCTAAACTGCTGCAACTTATGTTCTTTACACAACAATCTGAAGAAACCTCTCTGGTCAATACTAAGTCAATTTACTAAAATGATGTGTGAATGAGACCTGACAAGTACTATTTTCACTCTAATGGCACTTACAGTGAGGAGTACCCTTTGAAGTGCACCACTGACATGCCCCCAGATTCCTCACTGTTGAAAAGAGGATACCCCTGTATCCCTATGTACTCCACTACAAAGCCTTTGAGGAGTTCTTTTCTGGCTATGCTCCAGCTATGACAAAAGCAGCATTCATTTGTAGAAAATCTATTTAGTTATTTTGAGAATTCCAGATCAAAGCCTCTATATAAAATTGTGGCCCTGTCATGAAATATAAGGATCCTTCTTGTAAAACAAGCCTGACAGATTGAATATATTTGACTGAATGCTTCATACAAGATACTGTGCCATAGTTCAGCTAGGAAACATCCAGGTTTTAATCCTCCTTACCTCCATCACAGACTTTGTGCCACATATTCTAGATTATCCCCTTGCCCCCATTCCTCTTCTATCAAATGCATTTACCTTCCCAGCAACAGAAGGCTGGAGGTGGATAAAAAATGTGCCTGCACAGCCAGGAGTGCTCCGATGCCATTGTAATGTGGGCATAAAAATCAAGGAACATATGTAGAGGCAGCTGCTCGCAGTTGTAAAGGCATGTTAAAAATATGGGACTGCTAGAAAACTTCAATAGATTTTATAACTGGGGAACTATGTGTTTTTATTGTATACTATATGAACCCACAAAAAGTGATGCTTTCCTTTAGCACATTTATTCATAGCTCGTTTACAGCAGAGTAATTCTTTCATGCAACAAACTAGGTTTTTGCCTAGTCTTTTGTCAAAGAACTGTAAGTTTTTTGCACTAAATCTCTCTGACAGAGAAGCCAGACAATGACAAGGACTGGATCATTACAGAGAAGGTTAAAAGGAGCTCTTTCTTATGGTGAATCACTGGCCATATTTCAGTTCCCCATGCACAGCTTCTTAAAGGAAACAGGGAAATTGTTTTGGTGTCTGGAGCTGGAATCCTATAGTGGATTGTTAAAAGGAAAAAAAGAAACAAATTTGAAACAGTGAGTACACATCCAGTCCTCCTGGATTATCTTCCAAACAACTCATCTATTTCTTCATTCAGGGAAGATACATATATCCTACAGACCTTCAGATAAGTGTCCTCCTAATTTATGGATGAGATTGCTGCCTTTGAATGAGACTTAGTTTAATCAAAGTGGGTGTTACAACAGAGAAGACGAGAGAGAATATTGATGAATTTACCACAATTTGAAACTTTCCATTTCAAAGAAATACAGAATTTTTAACAGAAGAAATGTTAGACTAGCCAAAGACTAGGAAAGGAGAAACTACACACCCCGTAAGCCACTTTATAGAGAAACAGTGCAAAACTTCCTTGAAAGAAAAAAAATTACTTGGTTTTGAGTCAGACTTACATTGTAATGTCACTGGGTCTGGAAACTTAAGTATTAATTTTAGCATGGCCCCCAATACATACCCTCATCTTGTGCGGGGCCATTGGAAAGGCATCCAATTTTGTCAGTCTCTTGATGCACAAAATGAGCAAACACAAGGAAATCATTACCTTCTAGAGATACTGGAAGGATCACCCATCTAACATGGTCAAAGCACTTTTAAAGTGCATGCACTTTCTTTACAAACAAATTGAATCCTTCCAGGGAGAGGGAAAATAGGATGTAATTATTATTTCTATGCCTTAAACTCATTCTAACTTGTTAATTGACATAAAATATGGGATGGGGAAACTGAACCACTGTCTTACTGGGAGGCGTTAGTGTTGCAGTAGCTGCATGCACTGATTACATGGTTTTAGGGACAAAGCAGAAGAGAGGCAGAGAAAGATATGACAGTAGAAATCCAAGGAGTTTCTGGCAGTGGTTCTACATCAGATTGTGACAGTATTTGCACCATCAGCATGGGCTCCACTAAAAATCACTGGTGCAATTAGTGCAGATTTAATTTATCTATAAGATGATAGTAGAACTTGTTAAGAAAGAGTTTCTTCATTCAGAGGTGTAAATCTCTGCTTTTGACATCAAATTTATCTTATTGAAAAGTTTATGGGTGCATGCAAATACAGGTAATTGTCTTAAAGCAGAAGGAATAGTCACTAAGAGAGTGACTATGGGTAAACAACTAGCAAGCAAATCTTCCCTATTAATACTTATCTTCTCCCACCTGTAACAATACAGAACAGCAGAAATAGATGGACACAAAATTTTACCTCCTGATTATTGATTTGGGATTCAGACCAGACGAAGCAGATGTTATCTGGATGAACTATGCAGAGTATTTAGACATTCTCAGTCTAATCCCAAGCCACTGTCACTGGTAGTTTCACAAGAAACAGAAAATGAATACAGAATATATATGACTTCTAAGAAAAACACACAAAGGAAAACTAATTGTTAGTAATGTACAATGTGATTTTATACTATATTCTCCTGTGGGCAATTTGAGGTCTTCAGTCACTAAGAATAAAATTCCCACCACTTTTATAAATGTTTTAAGTCCTTTGGCTTTTTTTTCAAATGTACTCTATAAGACCATGGCAGAAATCCTATTATATTTCATTCTCACCCTTATTTCTTCAGATCCTATCAGCAAGAACTAACCTGAAAAACTGACAGACTTTTCTTATCAGTGTTATGTTTTACCTGGTCTTTGAGATTAACCAGAAAAACATGTGGCACAGTCATTCTCTACTGCTGATAAAATTCTGATCTTTCCAATCCTTCTCTCTTCATCTTTCTTGCTATCAAAATAATACCAGTTAATTTATGTCCAAAAAGCACCTTGAAGATGTAAAAGTACAAGTGCTAAGTATTTAGCACACAGCAAAATCAGCCCAGTTAAGCAGTCCAACAGTTTCATTGAAAGTCAGCTGCTGAAATGGAGATGGCAAGTACCTTATCTCCATACAGTCTAAGCAGGCTAATACCCCTGTCCTCCAGTAGCCTCATAATTCAATGTCTACTACTTTTAGTGATATTCTCTGTTTGTCTCCAAAGTCAGGAGGCTGTTGCTGTCTTCCTCACCATATCATCAGTCTCTTAAATGCCCTGCATTTCTGAATATATAAAGGAATAATTCTGGCTTTTCAGAAAAACAAGAACATGAATAAGGGCATTAACTTCTAATTCAGTGACACCAGGGACTGGGAGTAAGAATCACTCAGCTCCAACCTCACGGTGTCATTCATGTTAACCCCTTTCTCAGCCATTCAGGGTTCCAGAGTGGCAGCAGAAGGCTGCTGGTCAAAACCAGGCAGGAGCAGCCAATTGTGAACAATGCAGCAGAGCTGTGCTTGGCACCAGATGAGGGTATGTCCTGTCCTGGTCCCAAAGACAGCAGGAGGGGCAGGGTTGAGCAAACACAAGGAAATCATTACCTTCTAGAGATACTGGAAGGATCACCCATCTAACATGGTCAGTCTACTTGCCTGGGGGCATCAAAGGGTAGCTGTCTGTGATTAGGGGATCAGGGCAGGGGCCAAGGTGAGCCCTGCACTGACTCTTTGCTCACCATCTGGTATCGTCCTGCGGGGACTGAGTCAGGATCTGTGGATAGGACCCTGCAACAGCCTCAGGCATGGCAAGACTGTGCTTCCTCTGAGCAGTGCTGGCAAGACTGCAGGAGACAGCTGTGCTGTGAGGCTGAGGGATACAGACAGAACTGGAAACAGGCACATCCATAGCACAACCCAAGGAAGGGATGAAAGTCCTGACCTGAAATAGAGCCCCTGGTCCTGACAACAGCAAAGGAGGAGGGTGGATAGAGGTCCCAGCTGACACTGTTCATAGATGTTAAGTCTTGTGAGTGCCCTCGGGGATGTGACACCTGTGCTGACCTTACCTCACCTTAGAACAAGGGAAAAATCAGTGATACTTTCAAAAATATCCACTAACTCTGAGGAAACAAATATAAGGATTGTGCAGTTTTGCATGAGTGCTCAAACATCTGCATTATTCATCTGGCCCTCATCACTACACTGAGCTCTAGGGAAACTTTACAATACTGTCAAAATGCATTACCTACTGTATCTGTATGTTTTATAGGTCAAACCATTGTCCTTGTTTTACAGGTAGAATTTCAAGGCTAAAGCAGACTGCTGGCACAACGCAGTGGAGTGTGAAGCATATCTCCTTGAGACAGCAAATGCTCATGGCTGCTTCCAAACCAGAAGCAGCACAGTTTCAGCACAAATACAATGCAGTGATGAAATACTGAACTTATGAGTCTGCCATAGCAATGTCAAATGTCAGACTGCTTTCAGATCTCACAATTCTCCTCCTTACTAAGCAATGCCATGTGGAGGCTTCAGTTTCCAATCTCCATACTGTACTTGACTGTATGTTGCAGGAATACCCCAAGGGATTCCCCCACAAGTGTTAAGGGAGTTGGTGGCAGAACAGGAATTTGCGTTTGGAAGTTTCCATCTACATTAGTACTGGCTAATGCTGGATAGAAGACCCCTCCTGAAGTCACTGAGGGACCACAGGAACAGCTTCAGAAAAGTGAATGTGTTGGAGGTGAACAAGAGGTGAGCCAAATTTTATAAGCAACTGTGTCAATCTTCCTGTTTGGTTTGAAACAGAAATCTCTCTTAGGTCTCATTCAGATAAGTAAAGTTGTAAGGACAACAGGAGATGTGCAAGTTTACTTGTGCTGGCTTTACAGTGGTGTTTTTGAGACTCCTTTATTAATGCACTCCTTTATTTACTATATATACTTTGTATATAGCACCATGCCATCTTAAAAAGGAATAAAATGAGCTAATGATCTCATTTTTTCATGGGTTTTTTGATTTTTTTTTTAATTTTTTTTTTGGTAGGACCTCTCATAGCACAGTATTTCAATAGAGTTATTTTGTCCTGGAAAAAAAAAAAAATAAAAACCCCATGGGTAAAATCTAGCCTTTCATTTGAGGTCTCTGTTCTTCTTGGGTAAATTACAAACCTTAGAACCCTAAGACCTTGGGCATAAAACAACAGATTTCTATTTCTAGAAAAAAATTTCATTAGAATCTTTCCCCAATATTTGAATCTATTAGTAGATTTCCAAGTAGTGTGAAGTAATGAATAATTTTGTAATGAAATGCATGACTGACTTTCTTTGATTTGTATTGGTTGCCTGTCAGTGTTAGCATAAAATGCCCTGGTCAATAAATTGCTATAAATCAGCATTGATTGTCAATGACAATGATGACAGTCATTCAACTGAATTCATTTACACTAGCAGGAAAAAAATTAGTGGTTGCCCCCCGTACTGTCAAATCAAATGCTGCTTATAATATGTATTATCTATATATTATATATTTATGCAAAGTGGACATCTCAATTTTTACTTAGCTTGCATTTTTAGTGCCTAAATTGGATTGTCTTTGGGGAATTGATAAAATCAAAGGGATAGAAGTGCAAAACGATCTAAAGTATTCATTGCTCGGATTTTGATTTTGAACACAAGATACAAAAATCTGAATTTGTAGCCAAAATCACTTGCAAGTTCCAGAAGGTGTGACATTTAGCCTTGCTGTGTTCCCCAACTGTGCTCACTGACACTGAAGGCATGGATCTAGAAAGAACACTGTTTATTTCATAGTACAATAGCAAAATTAGAAATAAATGTAATTTAGTTTTAAAGAGTGCAGCAGTTTTTTTACCAGAACTTTACTCGGCTCATAATCTGTTTCATGCTTTTTCTGAAAAGTAGTCTGGGCATGTATTAAATTGCTGCAGTGCAAGATATGTCACTTCTCATACCACTAAAGGTTTGTTTTACCATCAGAATCCCTAGAAGTCATTCTCTGAGCTTTTTTTTAATGTATTTTTATATAAAGCATTGCAAATGAAATGACATAGTTGTGATTAATATCCTGTGTATAGGGGTGTCTAAAATTGAACCTTAGCAGTTTTCAGATTTGTCTCTGCAAAAGAATCAGAAATGCTGGTCACTGGTTTGTGACTGTAGAGATATTTTATGATCAGACAGAGTTTGTTTTCAGGATATGTTTGTTTCTTTAAGAAAAACAGAGAGAATATTTCCCATATACTAAAAATAGTTAAACCAGCTTGGATAACACAAATTAATCTGAGAGCATACAGGGTACTAGATGTTCATTACAGGATGCAAGAATCCTTCTTCCACTAATAGCTTATCATAACTAGTTCTGTGTTGTCCTTGTATCATCATGTCTTGGCATATTCGAAAACAGGAGCAGTATCAAAAATAAAAATGTGCATTTTCCACGTAACTAACACGGCAACTAACTAATTATGTAACCAAATTATGTCTGCAACTGCTAATACTCAGCATGCAATTCATGCAAGATTGTCCCATATATAAAGAATGCCTGCTACTGGCACCTACTATTTCACACAGAAAAAAACCCTATATATGCCTGTGCCTGGGATATGCAAGCACTATGGGAAATTCTGCATTATGAAAAAATACAGAAGAGTGGCAGATAAAAGACCAATGAAATGGAATTTAAATGTTTGCACTCCTTCTAAGCACAGTACGAATGGGGAGGTAGAGAAAAAGAGAGAGCTGTGTTGTCCTCAGTGGTTTGTTTAGAGGAATATTTCAGCCAACAAAAAAAAAAAAAGAAATTGTGGTAGACTAGAATTAAACACTCTCTATATTTCCATCACTTGCAACTACCTGCTTGCAAATTATCCAATTTTTAAAAATTATTTCTCTAAAAGCCAGGAGAGGAATCTGAGCGCCAGTTTTTGTGGAGCCAGGTATGTTAAATAGCCATTACATATATTAACTTGAGGGAGCCAGCCCTCCAGAAGATGTACCTTAGGGTGACATTTCTTCATTACACTGAATGGATTCATTTCATGCTGTTTTATGCATTGACCTATGGTGACAATACCCCCACTGACCTCACCAAGAATTTAGGATTGTTGGTTTAGATTGGGTGCATCAATGTTGCAATTTGCACACGGCTTTGTTAAACTGCATTCTGTTTTTTCAGACCATTCCCCCAGTATGTCAGGAAAGTTTTGAAGCCTCATCTGACTGTTGTCATGATGCAGTACTATGTACAAATTGAAATAAGGATTTTCTCTAGTCACTCAGTCAGGTACAACATACTAGACAAGACAATACAGTCACACACTGCTTCCTAACACTGAAGTCTAGCTGTGTAAATTCTGGTACTTTCCTCTTACTCTTAAATCCTACTATCTTTTTAGACATTGTGCATAAGTGTGATTTAATGTATTCATTACATGCTTATTTGCTGTTATGCACCTCTTGACAAAAATTCCAATATTCATAAATACTATTTTTTGATTATTTATTCAAGTACTTTATGAACTTGAGAGTAAGCTGCTGGCTGTGTCACTGAGCTTTCCTTTTTCCTGCTTAAAGATGTGTCCTTTCTAGTCTTCTGATGCCTTATCTGCCTTGCACAAGTTATCAGATAACAGTTAAAAATTTGAGGCTGTTTCAGCCTCAGGTTATTTATTGTAAAATTCAACAGCATGAGTCAACTTCTGAAGAGAAAGTAGAAAAGCACCACACATAAGAATCTATTGCCTACATTTTATCTTTCATTTAGCTTTCACCCTGAAGTGATGCAGACCCACACAGAGTTTCTTAGAGTTTGCATTTTGCTTTGCATCCTTTCCTTGTGGCTGGAAAATACAATCACTTTATCTTTTTCATGGGCTTAATCCTACCTTCACATATCCCTTCTTTTATAATCAAAAAATTATTAGAACAGCTTAAGAACTTGTTGAATCTCTTGTATGTGGATTGCTGGACAAAGCAATAATATCCCACACTGAGGTGTTCCTGAATAGCCCTAAGGAAATTCTTTTATTAAATTTAGGTTAATTGCCTACCCCCATTCTCTATCCTGCCATTTTTCTTTCCCAGGCTATATGTGTGTATTTGAAATCTCTTGTTACCATATGATCTTTTGCTATAGATAACCTGTTAGCCACAAAAGGCTTCATCTATAATACTATCTTGGTTTACTGATCTATAGTATCCCACTGTTGCAACACCCATTTTTTTTAGTCTCCTAAAGACTTCTATCATGTATCAAGTAAGCATCCTTGATGTACAAGATGAAATTACTTCATTTTTTGTATCTAACCCTTGTTAATCAGTCATTATGTTTGCATTAATATTGTAGCTTGCCAATTATTCTGTGAAATGTCCTTTTCTTAAAGTGGTAACATTGATCATATCTTAAGAATACACATTCTTCTTTGTTCCTTTCAATTTTTGAAGACATCTTTGAGTCATAATTTCTCTTGCTATTTTATGATCTGTTATCAGCAATTGCATTCCTCTTTCTCTGTCTCCCCAAACAGAGATTTTATATATCTGTCAAGGTCATTTCTAGGCATCTATTACAAACCTTTTCCCATATTACTTTAGAGTCTCTTTGAGTTGAACAATGATCTTTTTTTTTAATCTATACTTCAGTATAAATATTTCAGATTTTTCTCTATATGTAATGGGATTTAGATTTAAAACATGCCGATTGGGAAGACACCTATTTAACATCATTTATATTCTGAGAAAAAAAGGATGATTTATGCCAGGATCTGACTTCATTATAGGTTACAGCCATTGAGTACTAATGAAAACCTATACAGACATATTTTGACTGTAAATTGTGATGATGGTAAACTGTGCATAAGTGTTGAAATGGAGTTGATTTACACACACAGGCTGAAATGCATAAAATACTACATTGATTTCAATGCCCTAATATCATTACTATACCAGCAAACAGGAGACCGCATATGGAAGAGAAAGCTGGGTGTTCTGACAATGGAGTGTAGACCTCTTGAAATATAACCCCTTTCTAAATGTAGATGTCCCTTTCCCGGAAAGAGGTAAAGTGAGGAGATATTTTATGAGTTGGCTTTATTTTTCATTTTGTTTTTTTTTTAATATGTATACATACATATGCAATGTATGAAATTAGTTTGGCCTCTTACTGTTTTAATCTTAGTTAGCTCTTCTTTATCTGAATGCACAATCCTTTGTTTCTCAAAAGATTGCTGCTTACCAGGTCTGATTTACTGTCCTTTTGAAGAGGAATAGGATAATGGTATCCCAAAGGTGCTATATAAGGAAATCAGGAAGCAGCCCTCATATTAGATAACACAATTGAGGCAATTATTCTGATTCATTAACATCAACTAGAACCACACTGAGATATGCGATAAAAAAAATTACATTCATACCGGTGAAAGATGCATAAACTTTGTTAAAAGCAACACTTCATTTCTTCTGGATTGCCTTTTAAAGAAAGCTGCACCCATCTGATGTATTTTTCCTGCAAGATGAAAACAAATGGGTTTTTTTCTTCACTCCAATCATATACCTCCTCAAGGATTTAGATTTGGGGCTGTTCTTTCGCTGTAAAAATGGAACAATGACTACTCCAGAGATTCTTCAGCCATTGAAGAAACAACTTGACAATTGTTAAAGGTAGAATTTAGATGGATTTATTTGCATTGTCAAAGAGCCTTGTAGAAAAGGGACAAGTAGCATCACATGATGATCTATTTTGTGGCATTAACTAGGCTCTTTTTCCTCTTGGTATAAGTCTGTAATAAATAAGACTCCATTTCCTAACAGCACTAGTAAGAAAAAGTTAGAGAAAGCTAGAGCAGGAAACACAGCAGAATATTTCCCACATAGACCTTTTAAAGGAAATTCTGAAAAAGCTGGCAATATAAAATACAAACTTCTTGCAATATTTGGGACAATCAAAGTGCTTTGTAGTATATATAGTAGTATATATAGTAGTATATATAGTAGTGTGTGTATATATATAGTAGTATATACATATATTAAAAAATCTAGGCTTTATTTTTGAAGAAACAGATTACTATTAGCTGACAAATGAAATTAGTTGGGGAGTCTTAGAATAGTTCAAAGCATGAGTTTAGTGGGACAGCCTTTTTCCAAAAAGTTAATAGGCTTTGTCCTGTAAATTCATCTTGGTTTCTTGTCTGTAAAATAAGATACAGAAGATGTCTATTAATAAACCAGAATTCTATAGGTCTTTGATAATACAAATAAGGGTATACCTCGATTCACTAAGTTTCTGGCCTACTCATTAATGTCATTGTCTTAAAATTACAAGTGATAGCAAATGTGAGTGGAATTAGATATACAAAAGCAATAGAACTGTAGTGAGGGGGAGAGGGCAAAAGTTCTACACTGCGCCATTTTCTTTAATTAATTTCAATAAAACAAAACAAGAAAAATGAAAGCGAAGAATCAAACAAAAAAGAGATACCAATTTCACTGATTTACTCAGCCAAGACAAAGACTAGAGGACAAAAGATGCTTCAAACAGTCTTTAGAAGAACCTGATCTGGAATTATATGGAGCATAAGTTTTTTTTCTGCAGATAAGGAAAGAAAACTAATTTAGTTATTGGAGCCTCTAGACAGTGATCATGGGGGACAGAGAAGTATTTTAGCTTGCTTTCCTTATGTAGTATATAGCTTTGAAAGCAGTGATGACTACGTTTACTGGAGTATCTTTCTCTAACTTCACTTGTTAAAGGGCCTTCCTTGTGTTTCTCTAGACAGCACAAAAAGCATAAACTGATGCCACATCATTTTTCCAGGTTTTCTGAAAAACTTCATTCTTAACATTATGGAACTTATTAATTGGAAAATGCTGCTTGATTCAGCATAGATCATTCACTGCTGTTAATTCTCAGTTGGGAATTTGTGGTTTTAATCAAAAATAGATGTCATATCAAAACTATTATCTGCTCTGAGAAACCACTAAAATGCATATTTCCATCATGTTTAGGATGGTATTCCTCACTTTGGTAGGAAATCCACAGTAAAAGAGTTGTGCTGTTCTGATGATGATGAACACTGCTGATATCAAAACACAATTATCTTGTAGTAATTCTTGACTCCTGGATCAGGGCTGGTTTTTGTTTATCAGGATTGCCCAGAAAATTTCAGCAGATTTTAAAATTAAAATACATAGCACCCTGGTAGTGCAAAATCTGTTCTAAATCTTTTAATTAGAAACACAAATGTTGTCCCTAGAAAAGGGAAGAAAAAAGGGTTTGATTTCTCCAAATTGTATCCCCTCCCAATCTTCCTTTCATTTCAAAACAGTAGTCCCAAACAATGTCCATGGAGAGCCTGACATCCTATGGGTCTAATCTCTCTATGACCTTACTGGAGTGTGGACCTTAGTCAGGACCCCATATAATACAGGAAAGAAATGCAGATTAGTGGCAATTCAGTTGCATGACAGCAGGGTTAGCTCTGTAAATGTTTAGCTATTGCTTAGGTAGAGGTGGTGTGAAGAGAAAGTGAATCAGAAAAGCAATTTAGTGAATGCATGGGTAGCACATTAAGGATATTAAAACTGTGGGAACTTACATAAGAGTTTGAGACCTAATAATCAATACAAAAAGCAAAGAGTGAACATTACGGAAAAAGTCATTATTTTCCTGCTTCTGTGTCATGTGAGATTTATTGCTCCTCTCTACCATGACTGCAGAATTCCTCCTTTTTTTTTCTTCATGTGGCCCTTTCAGTTTAAGTCTGTGGACTGTGTTTCAGGTGAACATTTATTGTTAGAAGTCAGCAAATTATGGCAGCTGCTCTGACAGTCTTTCAGCTCATGTCTGTCATCTCAATTTACAGTGAGGATATAGTGCAAAAATTAGGTTTAGAATGGAATAAAAAGTGATTATATTTTCCCTGAAGGAAATGTACCCACAGCTTCTCTAACAGCTAGGTTCTCTGCACTGATAAAAGGCTTTGGAAGTAATTACATATAGGACACAGTCCACAGCATTTTATTTTCATATGCTATAAATAAGCCAGAATCAATAGTGAGCAGTAATAAAAAAGGCAGCATGTATTAATTTTACACAGTATAATATATTTTAGGAGATGTGCAAGCTGATAACAAACTCATTGCTCTGCAGGGGGGAAAAGCTTCTTCAACATTGACTCGTGAGTCACACAGTATTCTAGGAAGCAGCATTCTCTGTGCATATGTCAAAGGTGTTTCCCTTAACAGTTTCTCTCTTCATAGAAATTGCTGGGTTTAATTGTGCAGCTTTAGAAAGAAATCTTGACCTTCATTTCCAACAGCCTCATGAACTAATCCTCCCTCTTACTCAGTTGCCCATCACATCTGTTACATCTCCCAGCTTCTGCATGATTGATTCAGTACACAAGTGCTCAAGCACCTGATGCAGAAAGGCAAGGCTCCCTGCCTTTTACAGACAGGGAGCAGAGGCTCAGATAAATTAAATACCTCAGGCCTCATCAGCAAGCAATTCAGAAAGACAAATGATATTCTAAACCTAAGTTAAGGAAGAATTAAATAAGATTTTGTTTTAAACTAGGCATGTCTTTTGCAGAAAACTGCTGCTTCAGCATCAGAAAGTTGCACTGCAGCTCATGGGGATTTCACAGCTTCCTAAATGTCTACATGCATGCATACACACACACAACATCTCATTTATACCATGAACTCCAAATTAGACCATAGCCTATGTGTAAAACTGTGGGCCTGATACTTCTGAATCTGTAAGGTTTTCAGCCTGTCAGTATCTGATTTTCTTCTAATGAGAAGATTTCTTAGGAGAGTTTCTTTCAAGGACAAGAATAACATAACATAACCATAACATTTCTAAGTTTCTCATAACAACCCTCTCCCAAGTCTTGTTTCGGTTACTTAACCAATGGAGAGAGGTGTCCATTCTATGGACCAATAATGTGTTTTTTTAGCACAGCATGTTATAGAAAGGCTGGATGAATTGTAAAGAAAGCCTTCTGATCTTTCTTCTACCTGGAACTGGAGTTAAGCTCTTTATTTCATGTCCAATAGTGTACATAGGATGATTAATAACTAAAATGTTAGGGATGGGGAAGGGAATTCTGACTCATTTAATCTTGAAGTTCACTCAAAGTCATTTGAAAAAAATTCCCATAGAAGTAGAAACAGAACCTACCAAAAGTCTATGTCTATGCGAAGTCAAGGCTATGCTTCATTAACATAGGATAGTAATGTAAGGAAAAGTTTGTAAAGGATAAAGAGCCTGAGGTCCAAATCAGAAAAGAGAACTTTGATAGATCCTCCTAACTTGTCTCAAACTGGGACAGACAATCAACAATGTGTGTTTTTATTTACACAGTATTTATCATTGATATCACGTCTAAGAAACCCACACTTTTGTCCTTGGATTCAGATTTAGTTACCTGCATAGAGACACCTTTTACTAGGTCAGACTGCTTAAAACCCCATCCAGCCTGGCCTTGAACAGTTCCAGGGGTGGGACATACCACCTCTGGGCAAGAAGGCTCCTCTGCACCCTAAGGAGACTGGAGCAAGCAAGTCTGGGCAGACCTGAAAGAATAAAAAATGAGATGGAGTTCCTTTTGCTATTCTGAAGGAAACTTTGCCTTTGCTGTCTCATGTCAATTGATAGATTGTCACTGGGTGGCACTCACTTGCAAATTCATTGATTTGTACAAAGAAATGAACAGTAACAATTAATTACACACTCCATGAGTACAACTCAGTTGGAAGGCAGAAGCTGTGCAGGCTTGCACAGCCCCCCCTACCCCCTATCATCCCTGCTGTGTGATCAGGATCCTTATTAACTCACCAGGCAATCTTTGGTGATTCCTTCTAGCTATTTTTTCTTACTCTTTTAATCATGAACGTAGAGCCTAGCTGAGTTCAATGAAGCCATCCAGCAGCCTGACTGCATGCAGCCTTTGGGGAAAAGAGTTACTAGTGTTATTAGATGTGCCCCATATGAAGTTCTTGCACTTTATATTGTCTGGATGAATTGTTTCTCAACTTCATCAGAGGATCTGATGAACATACAGATATAGATATAGACATGCAGATATATAGATATGTAATATCTAATATATGTAACTTAGGTAATATGTGTAATATATATGCCATCAGACATATGGAAAGCTCTATTCTGATCTCTAAATTGACGCTCTCAGCTCCCACATGAAAAAATTTGAAACTGTTAGGTCAGGCTTTTACACAAGAAATATCAAAGCTCTTGACATGCTTCATCAACTCAGACTCAAAGGACAAGGTCTGCTTTCCATCTAGGTAACTTTTAAAGGTAGGCTAGACCTGTGACCTCTATGGTCAAACCAAAGGGCCTGAAGGTATGATGAAAGATACAAGTGACTAGCTGGGAGTTCCTGCAAGATGCTCTGAATTCTCTGAAGCAGTTGGAGAGCTAAGAACTAGACAAAGAAAACACGTGTCCTATAGAACTCTTGGAGAAAGGGCTCGAGGGAATTTTGCTGCTTTCTTTGCTGCTGACTTCAGAGCCAGATGGAAAGGAGCATGAGAAAAAGTGGATGAGAAGATGTTAAGGAGAGGCCAGACTCAACAAAAGCAGGGCATCGATAATTTTATATAATAAAAGTTCAACATTCTTGACATATAAAGGATCAGAAGCTGTAGGTGAACCTACTTTTTCAGCCTGCCCACACTGCTTGGAGGCTCAGTTATTCTGGCTTGGTGTTCTGGTTCAGCTGGGACAGAGTTAATTTTCTTCCTAATAGCTGGTATGAGAGATTATATTTTGGATTCGTGCTGGAAACAGAGCTGATAATACTGACATGTTTTTGCTACTGCTGAGCAGCACTTCCACACAGTCAAGGCCTTTTCTGCCTCTCACGTCATCCCACCAGTGAGCCGGCTTGGAGGCACTAAGAGCTGGGAGGGGACACAGCCAGAACAGCTGAGTCCTAGTGACCAAAGGGATATTGGACTGTATGGTGTCGTGCTCAGCATATAAAGCTGAGGGAAGAACAAAAAGAAAGGGACTTTCAGAGAGATGGCATTTGTTTTCTCCAGTAACCATTAGGAGTGGTGGAGCCCTGCTGTTCTGGGGATTGCTGAACATCTGTCTGCCCATAGGAAGCAGTGAATTAATTCCTTGTTTTGTTTTGCTTGTGTGAGTGGCTTTTGCTTTACCTATTGAACTGTCTTTGTCTCAAACCATGAGTTTTCCTAATTTTAGTCTTCCCATTCTCTCTGCATCCTACCAGGAGGGAGTGAGAAGCTGAGTTGCTGCCTAGTTTAAACCACAGCCCTGGGTTATGGAAACTCCAGCTTTATTTAAAGCAATGATAAATATTCTGATGATCCCTCCTGTATTCCAAGCTTAACACTCAGAACATGAGCTGCGATTCATCTCTTTAATTCTAATTATATTCCTTACCTAAATTGGGAAACCTATAGTACAATAATCTTTCAATCACTACGCTTCATGATTTAAATTCATGACAGGGGTAGATTACTGCAGCATACCTTAATTTTTGTTGGATATTGTATTCATCTTCTATCTGAACCTGTCAAAAGTAGTTTGAAAAAATAAACTGCAGTAACTGGCTGAAGCCTAAAAACGCTTCCTTATGAATTGTGGTCTTTTGCCATCTGATGAATGATTCTATTTGTATTCAGTTCATTTTTTGTTATCTCTGATATCTTTTACCTGCAGTGTTTATTGTGCTTAAGGCACCAGTAGAATGTTCGTGAAAATATTCAGCTATAACTCTATTCAGTCAATAGAGGTGTTTTTCCTTCCCATTACCTACCACAGTGCTGACATTTTATTGCTTGCTGAGATAGGAGACAACAAGAGGGAAAATTGAGTCATTTAATTCCCATATCTAAAAATAAAACTCCCAAGAATGCTTTGCAGAAGAAAAAGTAATTGCTGCAGAATTCACAGGCTCTGTTGTTCATTGAAGGGAGACTATTCTGGAGAAGAAATATTTGGAAATTAATAACTTTGTGATGTTACAGGTATATTGAAATGCTTAAACTTCACTATGTCCTTTCTATCAAAGGATGTCTTTACCTGATGTCAGTTAGATAGGTATATAAATGTATTGTGACATTTTAAGTGCTTTTATCATTGCAGTTGTAGAAATCTTCACATCCATTAACAAGTCCAGCTTTCCAGCCACCTGAAATGTAGGGAAGTGTCTCTCATTACAAACACGAATGAAGGAGTGGTAGATGGAACAGTTTGGTTAAGGTCACACAGTAAGTCTGTGGCCATACCAGATGAACCCAGATCTCTTGATCACTCAAAGACCAAAACCAAACTCTTCTCTACACAATGAGGCAAATTACATACTTTGCCAAGTCTAAAGCCATAATTATGCAATACCAAGATCATTGTGCTTTGAAATACAGTCTTCTACTACACCTTTAGTCAGCCTTACCATGTTTTAAAAAGAGAGCTGTAAAGCTAGTGTAGCCACTAGTTGCCATGGTGAGTAAGGAACAAAGATTGTCTTACTGCTTCTAAAAATATGTTTGCAATGAGCAGGGAGAAATCCAGAAAGTAGAAAAATAGAGACAAATAGCTGTTAAATATTATTGTGTAAACCCTAGGCCCTTCTATGAAATCTTGAGCTATTAGAAGTTAAAAATACTAAGATTCTCTTTTATATTCAATCCTTACTGGGTCTACAGCATCTGAAAAACAGGGTTTTTTTTTTTTTTAATTTTAGTCAGGTTTATGCTGACTGTCAAAGTTAGGAACAGTCTTGGGGTACCTCTAAAGACTGGGAGCTCTGAGAAGCCCTTTTGAAAGCCTTGTGGGAATGGGAGGTGGCTGGATAAGATGTGGATTAAAAGAGCTGTACAGTGAAAACTATTTGAAGTGCACCCTTACAAAACCTAGGATTTTGCTGCAGTCTTGAGCACCATCTACTGGAACTTTATTTGCTGACTCATTGCTGCTTACATGTCAGTACAGGACAGCATCAGGGCTATTTCTCTTTGAGACTTTGCCCTGCCCTAAAGATGTCCCTCAAATTAGGCAGGTGAACAAGTGCAGAAAGCTGCTTTTGCTGCACTGGCAAGATGCAAGCAGTATCTTCTCTCTTTAGTTAGTGAGGTGAAACGAATGCAACATGGTGGAATACAGGATCTGTCCCACAACGTAGTAATGAGCACTTCATGGGTTGTTAATCCTGAACTTCTGCTGTCTGTGTTCTTCCACATACCCAAAATGTCAGGCAGAACAGACAGAACAAACTAAATTTTCTGTCCTCTCAGGTTTCTGCCAAGGCAAAAGAACTGTTACAAGAAATTTTTTTTGCAAGATTGTAGACTCACATGAATTGAGAATCAGGTTGACTGTGATTTGGTTGAACATTCTGCTGGGTTTCATGGTTGAGTTTTTCTTTGGGTTTTAGGGTTTTTTTTCCTTTCCTTTCTTCCCAAGATAGTTTATGGACATAAAAGAATCTGTTCATCTAACTAGTATTATTTCTTAAAAAAAAATCATTAAAAGTATGACCCTTGTTTTCTAGGAAGCAATGACAAATTTTCAATAAACACTGATAAATCCTGAATCTGTGTTTGCTCATGCATCCAGCCATGTGCTAATATAGAAATGGCTTTTCACTTAGCATTTTTCTTATGAGCTCATTGCAATTTTCTCTATCCACAACTAACAATTGTTTTGAGAAACGCAGATATCAGTGCAGACATTCAATCTAATATCTAGTTTAACCTCACAAGTTACCATATAAATACATGACAACAAACAGCATCCTAGGTTCTGCCTTCCAAAATCTTTAATCCTTAGTGAGAATATTCAGATCTGCAGGAGAAGTATTTCTCCTCCTTCCATTTCAAGGGATAGTTCCACAAAGTGAAAAAAAGGGCAAACAGGATTCATTCCTCTGGGAGAACTTAAAAAGTGGAGCATGGGGCTCCTCTTTCATTGTACCAGTTTCCTTATTGCTTCAATCAACAGAAGTGCACTTAAAATGTGGTTTTCTGGAAGCAATGGGAAATGATGAAGTAGGAGATTAATGTCTGTCCCAAATGAATACAGCTTCTTTGTCCCAGGAACAGCCATCATCATTCATGAGCACTTTAATTCTTGTTCCTGGATCACTGTGACATTTTCTCCTGTATTGAAAACAACTATTCACATATTTGCTGCTCTACTCCCCCATTAAAGAAGAAACCCAGCACCCAAAAAAGGAGCAAATGGAAATAATCTATTCTGAGAAGGGGTTTCAGGAGTTGTTCCCTTACTGTGTTTGAATTCTGCTGTTGCTTATACGCATGAATCACACATGGAAGCAGTAAGCTCTGACACTTCAAGATCTATACCATTCTATATTTTCTCCATTTACTTGTTGCTTTAAGGGAGGGATAAGAGGAGTTGTTATCTTGCCAAATGGAAGGTACAGACTGCAATTTAGCAGAGATAACCAAAATTAAAGCATCAAAGAGAAATAAGGAGATTTCTGTCTTTCCCATTAATCCCTAATCATTTTGCCTCTTACCGGTTATTTAACCAATGAATTTATGTTCCAGGTTTGAGCAGCTGCAGGGAGCAAGGGCTGGGAAAGGAGAGTGCTTGAAAGTGGCATCTGTCTGTTAGTGGTAATTAAGCCAAAATATGCAAAGTTTTAGAGTTCTAACTGCTCCCGTTAAGCTGTTGATGAGCAGTAAAATCTCTGATTAAATTTTAAGCGTAGGGAAATGGGCCAGGCTCCTGACATGGGGAGGCTGCCAGAGAGGAGTGTGGGCAACTACACACACGTGCTGCCTGCCTGTGCTAGAGCAGAGACACTGCACTGAGGGGGCTGACTGTCCCAGCCAGCAGCACCTCACCACTGCTCCAGGGCTCCTTTCTGTGTGACTGACAGCCCCCAAAACAACAGCCATTTTTACAGCATGGTGAAGACAAACACCATGGGGTTGAGTGACTTTTGCACAGCTTTATTTTTCCAATAGATATGCATATCACAACCAGGGATTTTTTTTTTTCTTGCTGTGTCAAATCATGTGGATTTCTTGGGCAAATCATAGTGTACTGGTGGATAATTTACCCATCTCAGAATGGGAATTGTGGTTAATTAAAGTTTTCATAGCACTCTGAAAGCCCTAAAACACTGCTTAGAATCAGTTAATTGTTATCACAGTTTATATCAGCATTTATTATCATTATCTCACTTAGCCCTCCTCCTCCAGCACTCCTGTCTGGCTCCCATCCCTTCTGTCCTGACCATTCACCTCCTGGAATGAACCAGAGGCATCATTCCCTAACATGTGACGTGTCATGAAGCTCTGTGAGTAATGAATGAGCCCATTACAACTTCACAGTAGAGGAAACAGGTTAATCCTTTGTCAAACCAGTGCACACAGTGTCCTCCTTCCTTGTTACAATTACTCAAGAGGAGATGGCAGTTTCTCATTCACAGCCCTTCAGGTAACCACTGATGCATGTTCAGGACAGAGATAGGTACGACTGCACACAGGCCTTCAGATCCTGTCTCAGGGGAACAAAGATGACAGAAGCTGACAGCAGTGACTAATGCTCTGACCTAACTTTCTTTGAAACAAATGTTTAGAAAAACACAAACTGAAACAAACAACAATTTAAAAAAAGACCTATTTCCAGTTCTGAAGAATTCATTTAATTAAGCATCCAAAGCTCACTGTTTCTTGAGACAGCTCTCTGTACTGAGACTTATGTACATTTGATCTGTCATCCTGTGCATTTCAAACATATTACATGATATTGATATGAAGAGTAGCCACCACAAAAGTGAAAAATTATGGCTTTTTATTACAGCACATGGCACATAACCACAGCTTACAAAAGGGTAGGAAACAGAGTATTGTATTGAGCAGACACTGCAAGGGAAATGGTTTCTTTTCAAGAAACCATTCCTAGAGCATGTCAGAGCATCATCAGCTCTGTGTGAGTTAACAGAGGAGACATAACTAAATAAGACATTGGATGCCTTTTTCCAGAAGGCTTGTGTTATGGTCTTTGAGACACTCTGCTTGTCAGAGGACAGAAGGAAACCAAAATTTTAATGCTGTCTTGGTAGTCCTTACTACCAATGAGAGGTGAAGAAAAATGGACACTGTTTTAAGAGGGAGATGAAAACAGGCCTATTAAGGAGGTAACTTTCCTGCAGAAGTCTCAGCAAGAAGGATTGATTTGAATCATGTGCTAGAGATGGTGACCAGCTGGAATAATTTCTGGGTAGCCCTTTTTAACTAGAGCTGTAGTTTAAGAAAATCTAAGATTCCCTAGCTCTAGATTTAACTAGTTCCACAATGGTCAGAGTTTTCACCAAAACAGATAGACCCTCCACGTCTTACATGTAATCAGTATCGTCATCCTTTCATATACAATAGTAGTTAAGTCTTTACAATGCCCAGAATTTAGCCTGCATGGTACTGTAAAGTTTTCTCTAAGCAAAAAATGGCACTGTCTACTTCTTTGGATCACTTCAAGTGGCCAGATTGAATTTTTCTTAACTAGAATATTCTGGGGTAGGCTGTGAGCTTTATGAGCTTTCTAGTTGGATATCTATGCAGCAAGAGACAATATTCCTATATGGATGGATACTAGTGGGGAGAAGACAAGTTCTTTATGTGAAGACTGCTGAAAAGCAGGAATCCTATTATGAGGAAGGAAAAACAGGTCAGTGGAAAGCTCCCTCCACTGAAACTTAACGACTGCTAAGGGCATAGAAAGCTTCTTTAGCAGAAACATGTCACTATATCCATTCTTCTGGAACTGCTGTGGCTATGAAATCACCCAGGTTGTGCAGACAGTTTCATGCTCTCCGTTCATAGTGGGTGGATGTTATAAGAAACATCAGCAGTGGACAGAAGAGAAGGATCCATATAGGTTTTTGTCTGGATGTTAATTAAAGATTTAGTAGGGCTCATTATCATAATAAATTGAAAGTAGGCTTAGCTACCTGTCACAGGCTTAGCAGTAGCTTAGTGTTTCCATGGTCCAGTACCCTTTCTTCTAAGAGGAGTGTTTGGACATTCTCTCTCAAAGAGGTAGTAGCTAGGTGTAGCTGTAGCAGCACTAGCCTGAAGAGCATGGGATTAGCATGGGATTTCTACACTGGTGTCAGATTCCAATCATCTGGGTTATGTTGGATTTGGAAAATGATTTTTGCCCTCTGGCTTGACTACTTTTGGGCCCAAGAACTCACCAACTTTTAAAGGGCTAAACAGAAACAGTTGCAAACATTCTTCTTGCTTCTCTCCTTTTAGTTTTTCCTCACTTCTTTCTCCTTTTTGCACTGGTACACCCTTTGAAACCTATTTGCGTTCTAGAATCCTGGTCAACTTTCCAAACACTATGCCAACATACCAAATGAACTGGCACTAATATTTGCCACAAGTTAGTGCAAAAAACACCCTACTGTATGTTGGTAGCTGTAACAGAATTAAAAATGTACACAGAGTTCTAGAAAATCTGAAGTGGGAGTCCTAATCAGATTCTTATCAGAATTCCTTCCAAAGGACTTTACAGAAAGTCTTTATTTCTCTTTCACAGGAAAATATATAGCTTTCAATTCAGCTGGCTCAGTCTTCAAATAGTGATTGAAACAAATTCTTGTGAGCTGGAAGTGAAATGCACTGTTTAGGCATAGATGAGTGAGTGCTCTGCAGGATGAAGCTGAAGAGCTTATTTTCTAAATAAGAGAAAATGAAACAGATTGATTTTGTATGGGCCTAATGCCGTCAGGAGAATTCTGCACTCTTGGCTCTCAAGTGTATTCAGGGTCTTAAGACTGACAAAACTGGGACACTGACTGGAAAGAATAGTGCTTATTTTGGAAATGGATCATTTGCTTGCTGTATTATAAAGTGTGTTTTCCTAGATGTGCTGTAGGGTAGCATGGGAAAAACATAATCTGTTAGTCCTATAAGACCAGATCTCAGATACTTAGGAAGGGAGAAGATCAAGCAGAGGCAGAAGAGGTCTCCTCAGCTTTGGGATTTGCTCTTTGACTGTCCCAGGATAAACACTTTTATCAGACTAAATATTCTGTGCAATAAGGTAACATGTCTGTCTTATCTGTTTTCTTGTTCTTGTATTTAAAATTACTTTTGAGATGTATTGATTTGGTGGATGAGGTTTGTTATCTGCTCAAATGCTTTGCATTTTGGTCATTGAGTTGATCTGTTGGACAAGTTGCTACATTTCTGAGCCTTTGTTTTGATGTACTAAAATGCTTTCCAAAAGACCCTGGAGCTCTTGGGTACAGGAGATTTAGGATAATAATAATTTTTAAAAAGGTGCATCTCTCTACTGTTGCAAAACAAAAATAAAATAAACACAAAACAACGGGCCAAAAGGATAGGATCTGCTTTCATAAAAATGAAATATTATTAAGAAAAGAACGAGCCAAACAGTGGAAAGAAAAACAAATTGCATACACCCATTCTGAAAAAGGCATTCTGCTCCAATACACTATCTGGATCTCTTCTGTACATATTTTAACGTACCTGATTTCTGGATTGGAGTGCACTTAATTTTATGGAAAAGAATATTGAAGTTGAGGGTGAAATATAAAAAAATTATTTGCCAAAACTGGAACAAAACACCTCATCATCAGCTTTTATTGCAAATAATCAATACATAGTACAATAGCATATTAAAGAGAATCTGTAAATGGTTTAAGCTACTTTTAATAAATAAATAAGTGGCTGGCGTGGGCACCATTGTTTAAAGGCCTGATGAATCTTTGAGTTCTAGTCCAACATCTGACACTTATTTGATAGATTGCCTTGGAGAAGTCATGTCCACACATTATGTTTCATCCCCTTAATCTGTAAAATCATATGAAAATATTTACTCCCTAGGCTGTTGTGGAAATTAATTAACATTTCCATAGTTCTTTAAAGATGTAAAGTGCCAAGTAGCATTATTATTATGTTGCCTCAGTCTATGATTTTTTCAGTTGTCATAACATGGGTCAGTAGTTAGATGCAAACTTCCAGTGAAATTTAAGGGGTTTTCATGGTGTAGTTCTGCAGTATTAAATAATAACAATTTTCACTCCAAGTTAATAATAAAAAGGTCTCCAGTATTTTTTATGAGGCATTGTGCTGCCAGGTGGTTTTTTTCAATTTGAAAGTAAAATCAAGAAACTCCTGATATTCTGTGGTTATTAAATACTAATGGAAGTTTTCCTATTGATAGAGGGAAGGGTGGTGTTTAAAATAGTTTTTATGATGGGATGCTGTATTAAGTTTCCATTATTTCTGCTTTTCATGGCAGAAAGCATTCCTCATTTGCCGTCATACTTCTGTTTGCCACTTGAGTGTTTGTCCCCAGAAGTGGCAGCATTTTGGTGAAAGGTGATGTCATTTTCTCTCCCTGCTTTCTTAAGTGGCCTCAATGTCCCTTATGGTTAGAGGCACTGTAGCAGAGTAAGCCATTACTAGATATTACTCAAAGCTTTGATGAGATGAGGTTTGAAAGTGTTGGTTCTCTTCCTTCTCAAACATTCCATAACATATGCACCAAGGAGTATTATCTTGCAAAATGGAATGGACTTGTTGAAAATGTGCTTAATTGAAAGTGATCCAGTAAAAGCGCAATTTAGTGAGATAATGGTTGTGCTGCTTCTTATTCTTGCAAATAGAGGAGGTTTAAAATTCTCATCTGCTGAGTCAGTTGATGAGCTACCCCAGGAAACACTTTATTGACACAATTGCAGCTTGCAAGTGTCTATTAGGTCTCCTTAACCTTGAGGATATGTTGCAAGAAACACATTTTCAGCCTCTTCCTCTCATCCAGAATTCATTTGTAGAACTTCATTTTTATGTCCAACTGATTGTGGCTTCAGTTCCCTGTGTCAGGTGACAACTTGCTTGCCTGGGTTGGAGTTCGAGCCTCCAGGTTGGAGTTCAAGCTTTGCCTCATCCACAGCCTGCCAACTATATGACTTCCTCCAGACATGAGCTGGCATGGAAGCCCTGGGGAGTCTGGACTTGAGACACAGCTCCCATTCCTAAGACAGCACAGCTGTGCTATGAGAAGTTTCCACTTCCAACACCTTTCCAACTGCAGAGCTTGTTTGCTCTTGAGAACTGGTTAGCAAGGAACACTATGTTGGCAAACCTAGAGCTGTAGTTTGCTTTGATTTATTAATTAGCTAGATTTGCATGCTATCATTCCCTCTAGATAAGATAAAACTTGCTAAAAGTTCATTATCTCCCATCAATATGCCTGCCACTTATGATAAAGTAGTAAATAGGAAAATTAAGAATAAATTAAGGAAAATAAAGGATCATTCAAAGGATTTCCATCAGCAGTGGTTTGGAGCTGTGGAATACTTTTTTTACAGAAGCCAGACACCAAAAAGATAGGTTATTTAAAATTCACAATTGAACATAATACTGTTGAGCATGCAATGGAAAATTATCCTACAGTACCAAGGGAATTAATTAGACACAGCTTCCATCCTGATATGACAATGTTTGGAACTCTGCACTTGTTTTGCACAAATCTGGGTGCAGAGTAAAGCTCATCTTTGCCTAAAAACACATAATAAAACCACAGCCAAGCAAAAAATTGGGGCTGAAATTCTGTAGATATCTCCTGAATTTCCCTGGCATCTTTTGTTTTCAATTCCAGTGTACAATCTCTGTTTTCTATTTAAATCCAGACATTTCTAATGAAAAGCAGACGTAAGTTAACATTGCCATGATCCTGTCCTTAGTCCCAGATGTGTGTTCTTGTCTCCAGATAATCACACTTGGCTAATCTCTTGGGCCAGCCCAAGTGCTCAGTTCATATTGCAAAATTATCCAGTACAGGGAATGAAACTTAAGGAAAGTTACTTTTTTGTGTTATTGTTTTAGGTTTTTTGGGTTTGTTGTTTTATTTTTTTTTTTCTCTAAAATAGTTTTCTCCCAGTTTCACTCATTGAACACGTTCACCAGAGGGGCACATAAGCATCATAGCTGGAACATGGGAGGAGGAGGAAATAATTTATGAGGGATTTGAATTTATCTCAATTTAAATCATCATGGAATTAAAGCTTGGTAAAAACCTTGATAGCCAGAGATTTCTTCTATGATTAGTGAAAAGGTAAAAGTAGCCTAGATTACTTTATATAACACCCTATATTGATTTTCCTTTATTCTTTATAGAGAGATCTTGGAGATACAATTCTCCTAACACAGCCACTACAGTTGTGTTATGGACTAAGTTAATAAATTATAAGTTGGAATGGTTAAAGAAAGTTATAAGATGAAATAAGTTAGAGTTTAAAATCCAGCTATTATAAGTGCAGATGTTATGACATTACTTCTTCCCAGAGCGAGTATTCCTCTAACAGAAACATAACTGTGCTCAGGGATGCATGTGGCAATGTGTGTGTTTTTCATGTACAAAAGTTCCAAATATTTCAATTTGCCTTCTATTCTGACTCTGACAACATGAAGACTAAATACATATATTATCATATCTTCTGTGTATAACCAAACATTAATATAAACCTACCTAATCCATTCATTGTACAGAGAAAAGGCCAAGAAACTTACTATTATAATGTTATCTTGGGCATGAGTATGCCTTTATATGGGGGAAATTACCATTATGTAGTCCTTTTTATTTGAAGATTTCTAGTGCTTTGCAAAAGAAAATACAGCACAGTCACATAAGGGGAAGCTGACATTTATAAGATTAAATAACTACTCTATTTGCCCCTATGTAATGTAGCATCAGAGAAAGTCGTAATTCAGGTGTCCTTTATTCCAGTCATGTCTTCCATAGAGATTTAGTGACTTTGCACTTTGGACAGCACAGTGTCTATGCAGAATAGTGTTATGGGTACTCTGACAGTACTGAAATAGTCTGTCCTGCCTGTCATCTGCAATCCTCTGGCCAGACTGCACCAATTTAAACTCTGCAGTGGGCAGGGTTCAAAACCAGTGGGCTTTTTTCAGGAGTGCCAATGAGCACTGTACCCAGAGGATTTCTCTCTCACAATCCTGTAGACAGCAGTAGGATTTAGTGACAGACTCACAGGCAAATTGATATTGCCTAAATGCAATACAGGACTTTAAGGCATATATTTCAAACGATCAGGAAGACTAGTGTGTGTGCTGTTACCCACACCCAGGGGGTTGAAACCTGATACTTCAGCTGTAGCATGCCTGTACCAGCCAAACCAGCTCTTTCTTCTGTCTCTACTGCCCTGTCAGTCTGATCTGTCAGGAATAAAGGACAGAGATTTATTTCTCTAGCCCCCTGGAACACAGACATGGTACAATATCAGATCTCAGATTTTCAGTGGTATGAAAAAGTAATCAGAGGCTAAAGAGGCCATTTGTCAATGTAGAGGAGCGTTCCCCCCACCCCTTTCCAGGGGAAAGGCTCGTTAGGCCTTGAGGAGCAGCACCTGTGCTCAGCATCTCTGGAGCTTCTGAGAAACACCTCTGTCTGCC
>VZUI01037354.1:0-35161 GCA_013401135.1 Cettia cetti | reverse complement strand
AGCCCCCGGGCCCGCACCTGCCCCCGGGCCCGAGCGGCTCCCGCAGCTGCGGCCGGGCCGGGGGTGCCCTGCGGGGCCGCGGCGGGGCGGAGCCGGGCACAAAGAGCTTTGGGGCTCCCGGGAGGATGCACAGCCCCGTGCCGAGCTCGGAGCGGCTCCCGGAGCCCGCAGCGCACCCGGAGAGGATGAAGGGGAGGGGAAAGGATGGACGGGCTAAACTCTTCCACTCCTGAGCTGTCGCCTGGGGGAGAATCTACACTGCCGTGCCCGGATCGGGGCTCGGGGGGAGCGGGGCTGGGGTGGGGGCTGCCGGCCGGGCACTCCGGGCCATCCCCACCCCGCTGCCGCTTGAGCTTTTCCACTCGGCTGCCCCAAAAGAGGGGAGGGCGCGTCGAGGGGACGGCGCTGGCGAATCCCCCGAGTTTCACGGCAACAGAAAGTTCTCTCCGCGTGAAGGAAAACTTTGGCGGCGGATGTGTGAGCGGAGCGGCGCCCACTCGGAGCTGTCAATCAGCGGCTTCCCCGTCCGTCCCTCCCCTCCCTTTACCCCTCCTTCCCTTCCTCCGCCGGGGGCGCGGACACCGCACCTGCACGGACAGGGCCGGCAGCTCGCTGCGAGCCCCGCGGGCAGGGCGCTCTCCGCCGGGGCTGGGCTGGGCTGGGCTGGGCTGGGCTGCCCCATCCCCGCGCTCCTCCATCCTCCCGCAGCCTCCGCTCCCGCTCCCTCTGGAGAAGCCGGGCGGCTCCGGGAGGGGAGCGCCGGGGCAAAGCGGGGCTGCTCGGGGAAAGCAAACTGCCCCAGGGGCGTGTGGGGCGCCGGGGAGGTTCAGGGGCTTTGAGCTAGGGATGTGTCTGAGCCTCCCGTCCCATCCCGGGCGGCCCGGCGAGGAGCGATGCCGCCGCCGGCGGGCGGGCACCGGTGCCGGCCCAAGACAAGACCGCCAGGGTGTTGACGGTAATGGGAGCGGGGAGGAGGAAACCTCCAGGGCTGGGCAGGGGGCTCCGGGCCGGGGGGGCTCGGTAGGGCGGGGATGAGGAGCGCCCGGCCCCGCTCCGGCCCGCACGGCGCTTCCCGCGGGAGCGGGGACCCCACGGGCACCGGGGGGACTCGGGAAGCAGCTCGGTGGCCTGGAGGGGCTCGATTTGAGCCCCCTGAGCACTGCACTTGGAGGTCTCACTCGATTTGTACGGGTTTCTTTTTTGACAAAATAATCAGTTGAACAACGTCGAAGGGGAAATAAATCCCGCTTGCGACCGGCTATGGTCTAGTCAGCGCTTTGGTTTTTGCTTGGTTTGCTGCTGTGTACTGAGCGAAGTCAAAATTTTGGCAGCCCGAGGGGACAGGGTGACAGCGCAGGGGTTGTTCCAGGCGGGAGTGGTTCGCCTGTAACTTTTGCGATATATTGGAAAAGCTTCGGAGGGTCGTAATTAACTTCGAACCCTCAAAATATTTTGGCTCCTCCAATCGAGGTTTGAGGCTGCCAGGCTGGGAGGAAATCTGGCAAAATATCCTGACTTTGGGGGTTTTTTTGGAGGGGGGTTGGGGTTTTTTTTGTGTGTGTGTGTTTTGGTTTTTTTTTAACTTATTATCATTATGAGAGTTTGTTGGAGGGACTGGACACGCTGACATACAACGAAAAATTGGGCTGTAGAGAGAAATAGAGGACGTGCTGAAATCCCCTGAATAGTGTTTCCGTCGATGTTTAAATAAATATTACAACGTTAAGTTTCGGACTCTTACTTTGTATTTCAACTCGTCTTTGAACTGCCTGAATCTCAGAGATTTTTTTCCGCTAAAATCCAAGCTTTTCAATACTTTTAACGTCCATGTTATTTCAAACCAAGACAACATTTCTCTTGCAACATCGCCGATCTTGTAAATTAACTAACCCGACTGAATATAAATATAACCACAAACTGATGGATTTCCAGACTTCACAGGTCCCTGCAACGCTCCCGCTGATGCACATGTTGTGGAGAAAACTTCAAAATGCAGCTGATCGCTGCTCCAGAGCGGGGACCCTCTGCTCCAGCCTGGGTGTCAGCGCTGTGTGCGCAAACGCCGGGCTGGGGTTTCGGAGCCCGGAGCCGCCTTCCCTGGGGGCTCTCCCTCCCCGGAGCCGCGATTCCCCGGCTCAGCCCCTTCCCCCGGGACCGCCCGTGCCTCTGTCCTTCCTTGTCCCTGCCAAGGCGGCGCGGGGAGCAGCCGGGAGGCGAGCTCGCTGCACCGGCTGTGCTCCCCAAAATCACCCGCAGCGCGCTCTGAGAGAGCCCCTCGGCAGCAGATTCCAGCCTCGCCTGCTCCCGGGAACGGGACGGAGCCTGCCCAGCTGCCGGGACCGGGGGAAGGGGCAGAAGGCAGAAGGGGACCAGCCCGGAGCAATAAAACCTGATGTCTGGAGCCATTTTCTTAAATTCGCTACCGGGGAAGCCCCGCGTGTCTGGCGAGGCTCGGGGAACACTTGAGGTCGTGTAAATACAGTTGTCAAAAGGCTGAGGAGCCTTTTATTATTGTTATTTATTTATTTGGGTGACAAAGGAGCGTGAGGCGAGATAAGGAGTTTACAGCACAACCCAACTTGAAGGCGAGAGAAACGCCGAGCTTGAAAAGGGCCATTTGAAAGGGTCTGTCCGGGCTCCCTGCGCCACCAAGGCTTCATAAGAAAGAGCCATTAATATATGTTAATTGCAGCTCCAGAAGAGCTCGGGGGATTCTTGGAACTGTGTCACGGAGGATCGTTGGCTTTTAAAGAATAATTCTGTACGAACCCTGCCCCGTCTAATCCTGTTATTAAAACATCCCCTTGCTCACCAGCCTAATTCCCGAGCGAGATCAGCGAGGCATTTCCCTCGAAATTTGCCCGGGCAAGGGAGCTGGGCTCCCCTTTCGTTTGGACCCCGCTGACTCGCTGGGTTGATCCTCCGAAAAAGCCCAGCCCTTTAGCGATGCTTAAGATAAGAGTTCACGTGATCCCTCTTTCGGGCTGGCATTCCCATCCTCTCCCAGAAGTTTTCGGAGTGGTGATGTCGCTGCTAAAAGGGCCATTTAAGGCTGCTTCTGTAGTTGAGGGTCGTTAGGAGTTTTGTTTTGTTTTATTCCCCGTTTAAGTGTCACGCCAAAACTCAGCTCGAGATTGCCTGCGAGGCTGGAGATCGCCTCCCTCGCCGCGGGGCTGGCACGGCTGCAGCCGGGGATGGGCTCAGCAAAACCATCAGCTCCGCCAAACGAGCCCCAACTCCTTCCCGTGGCTTCCCCAGCGGAGACCGCAGCTGTCCCGGAGCCTCCAGCTGCCCCTGCTGCTGGCCCATCCGGGGAAGCAAGGGTTACTCCTGATGACATCATTAAAACTCGCAACATTTAGGAACAAAAATCTGAAGTGCGTGGCTAAAGCCGGGCAGCGCCGTTTGGGCGCAGCTCGATCCCTTTGAACCGAGCCTCCCAGCGCGCTCAGGAGGCAGCGCTGAAGGTTTTTTCTTTTTTTTTTTAATCACTTCCCTCCCTCCGCCCCCCCCAGCTGAACTTTTATTTGGCTTCTGCCAACAATAGCGGGCTGCAAACAGACCTCTCGGAGCGCCCTCTGAATAGAGCCTTTTCGAGCCCGGATTGTTTCCACCGCCACAAAAAAACAACCAGTAGCTCCCGTTTTTTTTTAATTGGGTTGTTCCTGGCCCTGGCTCATTCAGGTGTTCGCCAGGAATTTGTTTATTAGCCTTTGACAAACAGCCCCTCCTGGAAATCGCCTGGCGGAGCTGTCTTCAGCGGGCGGGAGGGGGGCACTCCGCTAATCAGGACTCTCTCCATCTCCGAGTTACCAATTAACAGAGTTCTGGAGGGGACCACCAGCACGGGATAACTCGCCAGGGCTCGCTGCCGAGCCCCGAGGAAACCACAGATTTAGCTCATGTGTTTTCACGCAAAACCACCGAGGGAAAAACCAGCACGAGAATAGATGCTGAAGAGACCACCCGGCGGTCTGAGCCGAGCCTGGCAGAAATCTCTTCCCCAGTGGCTGAGGCAGTAACGGGAACTTTCTGCCGCTTCCCCTGGCTGTTGCAGCACCGGCTGTGCAGAACCTGAAAGAATTCCGCAGCCCCAGCGCGGCTTGCCCGGGGCGCTGCCGGAGCATCCCTGGGGCCACTGGAGAGCCGCGGAGATGCGGCGCTTGGGGACGCGGCTCTGCCGGGCTTGGCAGCTCCAGCTTTACTCCTGATCTCCAGGAGTGTTTTCCACTCTCAGCCATTCCATCGTCCTCAATGGTTCTCACACCTCAGCTCCGTTTGCGTCCCCCGCCCCGAGCGAGCGCCCCCGGCAAGGGCGGGCAGGGCGGCCCGGGGGCGGCCCGGGGGCGGCCCGGGGGTGGCCCGGGGGTGGCAGCAGCAGCCGCAGCCCCTCGGCGGTACCGGGACAG
Source organism: Cettia cetti (assembly GCA_013401135.1). NCBI lineage: Eukaryota > Metazoa > Chordata > Aves > Passeriformes > Sylviidae > Cettia > Cettia cetti. Next base: position 30,752 of record VZUI01037354.1, on the reverse strand, counting down.
CGTGGGGGACGGAGCTGGCGAGCCCTGGGGGCCGGGGGGCCGGCCACAGCAGCCCCTTCCCCCGGGCCACTCGCCCCCGGGAGCGGGGATGCCCCCGGCCCGAATCCCCCTCCCCGGAACTTGTTGCTTTAGCGGAGTGTCGCTGCTCTCCTAAAACACACAAAAACAACCCCAAACCAAACAAACCCCACAAACTCAAATCATCTCTGCTTTTCCCGTTTAAAACTTGGCGAATCTTTCCTCCGGTGTTTTCTGTGCGGACGCGATAAGCACCTCATTCACCGGTAACCATGGCCCTGCTCCTTTTTTTAGCAGTTGGATTAGACATCGGACATTAATTGTAAAACTCTAACTTGCTAATTAGCTGCAAATAAACTATTCATTAGTGGCAAATTAAAATCAAAACACACCTTATTCCTCCTCTCTGACACACAGTTTTGAAGGCACGTATTGTTTCAAACTACAGCCTGTATCACTGGCACAGCAAATTGAGATCCTGAAAGGTTTCTCTCCAGGATATATAATTAAAATATATTCTACTTTAATTGACATTATAGAGGACACAAATGAGATTTTCCTTTTAGAAAGAAATAGCAGTTTCTAAATAAAGCTTTGCAGGCTGCAGAATGGAGGTTTCAAGCAAATGAATAGTCATTACTACCTTTTCAATGATGTGGGCCTTTTGATCAGAAAAGAAATTAGCTCTAAAGGACAGACAATGGGAAGCCTGCCCTGCAATAGGAAGAAAATTAGATGGCTAAGGCTCTTAACAACACCTATTTCTATAAACCATGGAGCTTCTTGCTTTTCAATTACAGCTGTTCATTTCAAATAAGGAAAGTGGAAAAACACAGAGGGGAATATAAACTCTGTTGCACCCAAAAAAAAAAAAAAAAAAAAAAAAAAAAAAAAAAAAAAAAAAAAAAAAAAGCCGAGACAGAGCAAGCAGGCAGCCTTCCCATTTTCCTTTTGTTTTTATTATAATCAGTTAACTAATATTGCATATTTTGTAATACTCAGCCCAGTATAGCACTCCCCAGGTCAGCCAGGATGGATTATATTCAGTCAAGGAATTGATAAAACATGAGAAACTTAGAAACTTCACCTTAGGTGGCTGGATGTTTGCGCTGCACATCAAATAATTACATTTTGCACACGCATCTCATACTTGTGTGCATTCTGCAGAGAAAACAAAACAGGACTGAAGAACCTGAAGAAAATGAAGTGCTGAACTACACTCTGCTGTCTTTTGATTACAGTCAAAAACTAACCCCAGTTCTTGTGAATTAAATTGAGTGTTCTTTCATTACACTCAGGACCCAGAGATGATTTCAGGCAGATTCTCCCCACATTACTTTTAACCCATTATTAGTTTAGAAATAATACTTTTACTCTGGAAATATAAAATTAACTTGCTGTGCAATAAATTTTAAATAGGAGCTATCTTTCAAGTTATTTCGTTTGAACATTATTTTTGAACATTATTTCTCCTGCATGTAAACATAATACAAGTTATCTTGTGAGTCTGAGGTACAATCATAGAAACAATCCTTTCTTCCTCTACCATTTCTCTCTAGCCACACTTTTATGATTAGATGTAACAAGTAAATTATAATTTGTTATTATCCAATCAATATATTGTAATTGAAATAGCCTTTCAGTAATGATTTAAACATAATAACCACAAAGCTTTATTGTCAACAAGTTCTATCATATTAACTCAGCTGGACTACAGATATGTCTTAAAAAAACCCCCATAAAATCACAAAAATTACACACACTTTTTTACGCTTTCTGTTAATCTATTTATGACTTTCTTACTTTCTCCTTTCCCTCTCCCCACTCCTCTGTCTCTATTTTTCTTTCTGTCTCCTTCCCTGTTGTATTAGTTGTTTAGAAATCAGCTTAGATGTTTAATTCAAAGGGTTGATCAAATAAATATGAAATGGTTTTGCTGTGATAAGGTGCCTTTTAATCCTTTTCATCTCTGAACAAGTGAGTGCTCAAGAAAAATTATTTTTCCCTGTCCAAAAACTAAAATCATGTTTGTCTTCTACCTAGAGGTGATTTTAGTATGGAATGGAAATGACAGCTTTCTATTTGGTGTCTGTGTCTCCCTTCACTCCTGCCTGGCCCTGAGATAGAGAAGAATAAAAGAAATAGTTTAATCTGGTAAAGAATGAGCTCCTAACTCCCAAAGTGGAGTCACTCATGTCAGTATTTGACGTAATCTCCCTGCTTGAGAGCAGTAGAAAAATTACGAATAATGCAATCTGCTGCCTCAGTTTTTACTGGGACAAACCTTCCCTTTTTTTTTATAAGATCTTAATTACAACCTCATTTGATTTGAAATTATTTTGTCTCAGTAAAGTTCCCCGTGCTAACTAGTGGGAAAAACTTCCCTCCATGCAAATGAGCGGCTCAAGTGTCGTTGAGACTTTGTGATTTACAACACAAAACCCACATAAAGATCTGCATCCCTGAGGAGATTAAGAACTTGGGGAAAACCTCCTGGTCCTGTCTTCAGTCCCTGGAAACGAGCTGAGGGTAAGGAACTGCCCGAATCTGAAAATTTCACCTGAAATTGTTTAAAGTAGCAGGGCAAGGAGATCTTTGAGCAGAAAAATAGAGAAATAGGGAACCTAAAGAGCTTTGCCAAGTAGAGTGAGCAGTTTGTGAGCTGGGCTGTGCTGAAGGGGCTGGACCCGTTTTATCTGCGAGACATCCAAAATCTCCCTGGTAGCAGGGAGGGGACTCAGCCCCTCTGGCCATTCCAGTGCCCTGGCATCGAGAGAGAACTTCACTAGCCCTGGAAATCCCTCCTGCTCTTCTTTTTCTGATAAATGAGGGCAGACCCGAGCCTTCTGTAAAGAAAATATATGCATCTATGCATAGAATAGATACAAAATAACAGACATGGAATTCACTCAAGAAATAATTATTTTATGGGCTGTTTCCATGGGACAAACACATTTCTGCCCTGAACAGCAGTCACAAATAAATGCACCGTTTCAATTGATACCCATCACTCACCCTTTATTTCTGCAATAGCTCAAATCTATTTAATCTGATTTTCAAGATATCCCAAGAACTGCTCAAATTCCTGCTTTGCAGTGGTCCAGCCCTTAATTGTGTCTGTAGACAATTCCTCTCCTGCAGGGCAAGTGCAGCAGCCACTTGCAGGGGAAGAACTTATGCAATGATAGATAAATTGAGGACTTGTAAAATAGGTATTTCCAGGCCATTTTTTTGAAATAACTGGACCAATTACACAAAGGCTATTTAGAGGCACACCGTGGCTCTTGCTGCTGGTGTACCCAATGCATTTTCTATGTGAAGAATCCCAGGAAAATCCAGTTTTCCCTGGTTAAGAAGCCTTTCTGATGCCCCAGGCTCCCCTCTCTGTACCTGCAGGGAAGACACAGAGGTTTAATTTTGGGAGATGGGGCCCCTTGCTCTGTGGGACTGCAGTGAGGTGCTCCCGGGTGGATTGGAGGTGTGATCTCGGGGTGTGTGAGGGACACAGGGCCGTGGAAAGGACAGAAATGAACCCAGCAAACAAAAGGCTCCGTGAGGGGAGCTTGGAGAGGAAGAGGAGCTTTGGGATGCAGTCCTGAGGCTCCTGCCTGAAGAATCCTGTCAGGAAGTGAGGAAGGGAATGCAGGAGAACCTACAGGGGGAAAAGGCTTCAAAAGGATCCGTTTAGTGACAGGGAAGCCAGGCAAGGAACAACACACAGCTTATGGCTCGTTCCCCTTTTCCTGGGCTCACCCCATCCCCACTTCTGCAAAACAGCCCATCAATAAAAAGTTCAGTTTCTTTTTAAAAAAGAGCTCCATGACCCCTTGGAAAATGGTGTAATCTCACAAAGATCTCATGTTCCACTTTGATTTAACTTGATTTGCAGACCTCACAAACAAGGTATGTCTAAACCATGTCCAGTGAAGTGCTGGACTGAGCTTGCAGAAATATATTGTACAGAGCTTGTTTCATCCATAGATTGGTTTGGATTGGAGCTGGTAAACCATTGCAGGTTGTTAAAAAAAAAATGTGGTATTTATAATTGTGTCATTTTTATCAATGCAAATGCAGATGATCTCTGTATCTGCTTTCCAATTTCTATACACAAAGTTCATAAAGACTCAAGCCTGCTCTATTTGTACACCAAAGGCTCCCAGGAAAGACGATGGAAAATTAGAGGGAGGCACTTGTGCCTTACTTTTGCATGAAAAACTAAACTCTTCTTATCAGCAGTATTGCTGCTTCTCATTTCAGCCTGAGTCAAGCTCAGCTGCACGAAGAATGGCAGCAAACCCACCCCAAGCACTGCAACATTCATAGACTGTCTTTAAATAAAAATGAGGACCTCGTTCTTCTGTTCTCCAGATTCTATTAAAAAAATGAGCCAGAAATTACATTTGATTCTTTTATGCTCTCCCTATCACAGTAATTGAACATATTGCAATAAATGCAGTTTTCACTGACCAGAATTCCATGGATGGAAGGCAGCCCTGGGTCTATTTACAGAGATTCAGAAAAATGGGCAAAACAGTAATGTGGGAAAAGTCTCTGAAACAGACAGGAGATCTCTTGGACTAAATCAGATTAGCACAGGGCTTGATCATTTTACATTTCTGTAATGGATCATGCCCATAAATATCACAAGCTGAAAAATACTCAGAACCAGGGTGGGCTAGCAGGGAACAGTCAGAGCTACATTCTGTAACTCCCTGGGAACACTCCAAACCAGACACCAGGACAAAAGAATCCAGAAAGGGGAGAAACTGTTAGCAATCACATCTAAAGTGACTTCCTTGTTACTTGGTTCAGGAATATGTAAAGAATATGGTTTGAATGAGCTGGGGACTGACTGGAGTGACATGAGAAATGTTCTACTGCAGTATTTATAGCAAAAAATAAAAGAAAAAAAAGAGAACTTTTTAAAGAGAGTTTTAAAATATGAGACTCTAAGAATTAGCCTTAAAATACCCCAAATTATTTATTTCAAGCTCATGCAAGACACTTAAGACAGACACAGACAGCAAGGATATCTGCCACAAAAGAAATCCTACACCTTGGTGTGCCAGCAAAAATGTGAATAATGGTCTCATGTCCCACTGTCCTTAGGGAATGTCCCGCTGCTCCTGCATAAATAAACGGGATAATTCCCTACCCCAGGAGAGGGCACCCTGTGCCTCTCGCAGGTAAAACATTGTCCTGTTGCTGTTTCCCCTGCTCAGAACAAATCCCGAGGCACAGAACACGCTCAGATTTGCAGCGTGGTTATTCCTTTGGATCTCCTTTCCTTAGAGGCTCCTGAGGATGTCAGAGCTGCAGAGGGAAGGTGCCCGTGCTGCTGTGTGAAAATGCACAGTGAGGCAGCACTCCGACCTCCCACAGTCATCTTCCACTGAGAGCTGTTACACCAGGAATTTGACATCACAGAGCTGGAGATTAACCGAGCAAGGACCTGAGCTTGAACCAACTACAACATCTTTAAGGTTTGCAAAAGCTACACACTCCCAGGTTGAAGGGAGTTATGAGACCTGACACAGGCTGGAGATTTATGCTGTGATATTTGACTTTAAAATCTTTCCTGGGAGATGAAGAGCAAAGAGAGTTGCACTGTCTGCTGAGAACTTTTTGCTCAAGAAAGGACAAGGTGACACAGAGGATGTGGACTGGTTGAATAAATCCCTTTTTCTCCAGGTTTTTGGGGCTGATCCCAGATGTTTGCCAAAGAAAATTGGCACTGTTTATTAGGTGCTGCTGCCTTATGTACACTGAGCTGGGAATCCTTGGTTCTCTTATGTATACTGAGCTGGAAATCCTTGGTTCCCTGCACTCATTTGTGCATCATTAACTCCTCAATAAGTTGCAATTATGACACAGTGATCATGAACTGAGAGTTCTCAGGGAAATGAGTGTGCTGCTCCTGCACACAAAGAGCCCTCCGAGTTACACTGCCAGGAAAGTGTGGATGAACAGGTCCTGCCCCTGTTCATAGCATTGCACTCCAGGTGAAATAGAGAATTTTTTGATTTTGAAGAATTGCTAATCAGATCTTTTTCCTTATTCCTGCCTTCATAGCACAAACAGCAAAAAAACCCCCAACGTTTCCACATTCAGAAAAGCTGTTTTTACAATTCAAAGGAGCATTTGAATTTTCCTGGTTATTTATCAGCCTCTGGCCCTGCTACCACTACTCATTTGATTCATTTTGCTCTAAGCTAATTAGACAGCCAGCAATATTTTTATAGACTAGAAGGAATATCTGATTTGTTGCTTATTGCCTTGAGTAGAGCCAAAATTATTATAACAGTCACACACCTCCCATTTTTTTGTCAGTCACCTGTTTGCAAAATGAGAGGGATTTTTAATTTATGATTTTTCCTTACTATGCTCATGGCACCAGGCAGATCCTGCGTGTTTGTTCAGTAAGAACCACCACAATTGCATCTCAGATAGCTGCAGGTGATAAAATATCTAAAGGATGTTGATAAATACTTCTAACACATTGATCAAACATAGACTCTGATCACACTCTTAGAGGGATCAATACTGTTTAGCTTTTCATGTTTTGCTCCCCAAATTCTGCTGTTTTACAGATTGATACAAATGTTGCAGATAGGACAAATACATGTGTGTACACACACAGAGTGACAGACACAATCACTGAGCAATTTAAAGCAAGAACGAGATGAAACTGAAAAAAAATCTCCCTGTTTTGTTTTTGTGGTCGTTGTGTGAGTCTGAATCAGTATTTCCACTTAAATAACAGTGGAGTTGCGGGCAGGAATTAGACATCACAGAGCACAACTTGTTCTATTTATTTAGCAGTCAGGTAATATCACACAATTATGAGTCTTTCCCAGAAATTTGTTCTGCACACAAGGCAGTTTGCATTCTCATTTCTGAAGTTTGAGGCATAGGAGCAGGACAGAGAAGACTCTCTGTTTTGAATTAATCCCTGCTGTCTTTCTACTTTAAGAGCTTTTTAATCACAACGTGATGAAATTTTAGATGATAAAGCATGTAGAATTCACAATAAATAACCATCGACGCAAAATTGACAATGTTATTATACTACTGACTTTGGTTATTATTGATAATTGATGTACCTGCATCATACTAAAATACATCCTACTGCCTTGTTTTTTAGGAAACAGATAAGCAGTCCTTTCACTCCATCTTTAGAAAATGGGTAAAAAAAGTGATAATTCAATTCACTGAGGGTAACATTGCTGGGATGATTTTACAAATGGCTTCAACTGACTAATTCAAACTAGTTAAATTCATGTCTCCACCTGCATATTCCCCAATAGGAATAGGAGCCCGAAACAGAAATTAAAATCATTAATAAAGGTTGTGCATGGCATATTTTTTATTTGTTTGGTGAGAATTCTGGGTCACAGAAATGTGCTTAGGGATGTTACTAATTGTGATGTGCTTCTTTCTAGAAACCCAGGTAAATCACCTTAAAAAAAAAAAAAAAAAAAAGCAGCTGGCTGAACAAGAACAGAACGCTACAGAACGAGCTAAAACCATTTTAGCAAAAATACCAGGGCGATTTTCAGGGGGATTTTCCAGTCTTCAGGCCATGCAATAGAATTTATAATCTGCATGAGAAGCTGCCAGGGCTGTATGTGCATATGGGCCCTCAGCAGGTGTGAATGGCCACCAGGACTGCTGCTATTTGCATGTGAGACGGGGAGCACACACACCGATTCACCGATTCACCGATCCACCTTCCTGCATATTCATTAGGTGGCCTGGGCAGTTTGAAGTCTCTGACCTACGAGGTCCAGCTGAGACGTGCCCGGAGCAATCTGAAATTCGGAACTGGGAGGGTTGGTGTAGGCTGCCAAAATGCAAACGGGATTTTTTATATTGAAATACAGCTCAATGACACCTTGCAGACCACTGAGGAACAAACAGGGTGTGATGTGCTTCTGCAAAGTTTGATATCAAGCTCAAATACTCGTTCTGCCTGATGGAGGGTTTAATCTTGCTTCTTAAACAAATAATTTTTTTTTTGTTGGCACGGTTCTCAAAGAGAAAATATTCTGGTTTAGAACATTGGCCATGCAGTCAAAACCCACTGCATCAGAACAACTGTGGTGCATCTTGCAGTTGTAGGAAAACATGAATAGAATGGAAGCCTCTTAAAAATATATATTTTGGAGCAATAATTGAGACCAAGTCACAAATAACCTGAAATCTGGTGATGCTTGCGTGTGCTATGTGGTTAAAAGTAATAAATACAAAGGAAGTTAAAATGCCAGAAGTGTTTCAGGGGGATTTTACACACAGCTTCCAGGAACTCAAGGCAACCTGGGGAGGTGGGAAGCTCAGGATATTTTATTGCAGCAGCAGAACTCAGGATAGGTGGGATTATGCACACTCAGTTCTGAAAAAGAGAACAAATTGCCGTTTGAATTCTTGCTGCTTTTCAGCTGCTTACTGCTTCATAATTAATTTCACTCTTGAACTGAACATCTTTTTTACATTTTCTGGTTTTCAGCTAACCCAGCTCAGGGTCCTGCACTGCTGTTCTGAGGGTTAAATTCCACTAAGTAACTGGAAGCCAATTATGTTTTTGTTGTAGGTGTCATATTACCAGTAGTTTGATAAGCAGTCACCTTTATTTTTATTATTTAGTCGGCTGCTGAGATTATCTGAAGGAAGAGACTTCCTCTTCTCTCTGCTCACACAGTCTGCAATGTATTCCTTTTGCTCTGTGCCATGTGAATTTAACATCCCTGGCCTTACAGCCACTGTTTTCTTAAAAATATTTACAGATCTTTATTTCTGGTAGTAGGACCCCAAGAGGCAGACTAAGAGCATTCTGATCTGAGTGTGAATCCAATGCCACAGCAGGACTGATGCTGAGTTAACCTACAGTTATCCCTGAAATCCAACCAGAAACTGGAATCCCTTTTCTCTTTAAACTGGATCCATATTTTCACTAAGAATATTTATCAAAACTGTAAGATTTAAGTCAGGTTTTTTAAGATAGGCGTCAGAACCAACAGCAAATTTTCAGGCAGGATTTTTCAGACTTGTTATTTGAGAAAATCTTGCCCAGGCAATGCAGGTGTGAGAGCTTCTTCCCCAAATTTACCCTGCAGAGACAGAGAGAGCTCCCAGCTCTGCTCCTGCTCCTCTCCAGACAGACTCAAGCTCTGGTTATATAAATACAAGATTTGTTACTGGAGGACCAGACCCTTAGTTCTGTTATTATGAGTTGATTAAAAAAAAAAACCAAAAAACTGCCTTTGAGAAAAAATTAAGATCCTCAATCATCCTTTCTACACCAAGCTGCAAACAGTAAAATTTGGTTATAAAAGGAAAGTTGTACTTTGTTTTCCTCAGAAGCTACACACAGTCATTTTCAAGTCAGTTCCCTCCCTAAAGCCACTGTTATCTATATGAAAAGAGTAACCAAATTGTAGGTGTTTCTTTATTCCACCATAAATTGACATGTTCTAACAAGACAGTCTGTTTGCTTTTATTGTTCAAAAGCCCCTAAGTCTTTACTGTCTGCTTCTCCACTTGTCTTAAATGTTTGATTAAGCACTGTGAGAATTGTCAGTATTGATAAACTTCTTTCCAGTACATTAAGCACTCTAATCCTTTACATTCCTACTCTATCTCTATTGCCAAGTCACTCGGCTTCCTTAGCATTTGATTTTAGGCCAATATTTGCATTAGAAACGGCCCATAAATAAAAATTACTGTAAGAGCAGGAAAAACTGTTTTTCTGCATCTGAAGATTTCTGACAGAAACAATATGTGAAAGGCTCTGCTTGTTCCTCTGCAATCACAGCAACTAAAGAGCTGTCTAGTGAGCTAATTAAAAGGGGTAATTAAGCTCAGCACTTTTTTTCCCAGTTTTCTACAAATCTTAATTTTGAGGAGTGACAATGCTATTTATCTTTCCCTCAGGAGCCTGAAGCAGCAGGAGGGTGTTGGTGTCTGTGCTGTATTTTGGATTAAATTGCTTGTTTACTGGGATAATTCCATATTAGGGCTGTCAAAACTCAGGATGAACTCTGCCAATTTTTGGTACCGTTAGGGTCAGCATTTTGGTTTTCTTTTTTATTGAATTCTTTTCTCCAGGCCACTCCAAGATTGAAATTGCCATGTCAAATGCAGAACGTATCTTAATCTATTTCTCAGTGCTTAAGATTTCAGGTTTAGAATGCAATATTGCAGAATTTGATTATTTTGACTTTATTTTGGCTTTCTCGCTATGGATTTCACTCCGGTGAGTTCTGGGGATTGAGGGACATTCCAGGGCAGCAGGGACATGCTGGAAATGATGTACATCCCTATCAGGACTACACAAACATGACACTGGCAGAAAACCTTCATATCCCCTTTCCCATATTTTCTGAAAGTAAAACTGTAAACCCTGATAATTTAGAAGCCAGAATTATCAACACTAACACCAATACATTGGGAAATGTGTTGACACAACCTGAATCCTGTACAAGAGGTACAGAACTCCACCACTTCCAGATGAAACCAGCGGTGCCAGTGCTTGCTCTTACCAAAACCTGGCCAAGATGAGTGCAGTATTTGGGTATTTCCCTCTTCAAAAGATGATTTGGGCATGCCACATGCAGCTCAGAACAAATATCAGTGATTACCCAGGGTAAAAGTGCACAGCCCAGGTCCTACCCCTGTCATCTTGACACAGACTTTGTTTCCAGGCACAGCCAAAAGTATTTTGCCTGAGCAAAGGCAAGGAGGATCAGGCTCCACAGTGCAATTTCATATGAAAATGAAGTGGATGAGATACTTTTACCAGGCTCATTTAAAATAAAATAGGAGGGCTGCCTTTTTGTCTGTGCTGCTAATAAGAAAAATATGCTAGAATAGAAGGTAATTGTAATAAGGTATGTCCCCATTTTTCTCAATTTTGCCCAGTTTTCTTTGATATTATTATGGATGTCATTTATAAATGATATTCCTTCAGGGTGGATTCATTAATTTTGGAGATGTACATTCTTCTAGTACACATATAAGAATTGACCATTTATACACAGGGGAGGAGAAAGGGTAGAAGAGAGAAAACAGAGGGTGTAGCAGAGAACATTGTGTCTGCAGCATTCTTACAGAAATAACACGAATCACACAGAATTGCCAGAGATTATTTTAATGGCTCCACCCTTATGCTGTTCTGGTAATGACTGAGGGAGTTTGAAGCCCCTCCACCAGGGAAATTCTGCATCAAAACAGTAAAATCCTGTAATGAACTTCAACTGTTATTGAAAAGTCTTTATCAGAACTTCTGGGATTAATAGTTGCACTACTTTTTTTTTTTTTTCCTTCTGGAGAACCATAAACAGCACTTTAAAAAGCCAGCAGAAACCATGCAGGATATCTAAAATTGATGCAACTCCTATTGATTTCAGTGAAATGGTGACTTCCCACCGAAAGAATTCCTGGCTAATCTCTTCTAGATGTGAGAGAGAACAGCTTGGATGAGAGGCTCCTGCACAGGCAGGGACGTACTGCAAGGACACTTAAATCGATTTAAGCCTGAAGTTTAGCTGCTGGGTTGGGGAATCAGTTGAGTTTGGATACGTGCAGAGTTTCTCAGCCTGCCCTTTCTCTCCTAGTGGAAATCCTGCCCAGGGAGAACCTGTGGGATCAGCCTTTGTGTCTCTGATTTCTGCCCACGCAGCAGCAGCTCAGAGAGGCAGCAGGCACCTGATGCATCCTGTGCCTGAGCACTGATTCCTGCCCTGGGAATCGTGGATGGATCTTTATGTCAGTGGGGATTCACAAAGCCACTGGGAATTTTCTGGTTCACAGTGAGGCACAGGCAACAGGTTTCCAGTGTTATTTTGGCTTTCCTGTCTTCTGCCAGGCTGAAGGAGTGGAAACAGAGACTGCTGCCTCTGGTTTTGCTCCACCAGCACAGAGCTTGCCCTCCCCACCAAAGGCTAAACTCACTGAGACTCTTTTTTCATCAATTAACAACTAACTGCATTGCATCCCATTCATTTCAACACAAAACCTCAGTGCTGGGACTCAAAGGGGGACAGGACCTGGCTCTGCAGAGCTGAACACAAAGAATTAAAGGGCCTGTCTGCAGAGCAGGTGGGCTGGAGCAAGGTGCTCTCTGTGGGCTGGCTGGAGGTGCAGATTGTCCCTGAGACAATGAGGCATTGCCTTCTTGTGGATTTGGTGCCTCCCAGATTCATCTTGCAGTTAATGTTCTCTTGCTGCCCCTTCTAGACAAGCCCCAAGGAAATTGTTTCTATTAAAAAAGCTGTTCTTTCTTTAGCAGGAATCTCCTCTGTCTCTAAGATTAAAGGGAAACCCTCAAAAGCTGCTCATCAGATGTAAACAAACCCAGCAGTATTATTAGACACGTGAAAATAATGACACAAGGGTTTTCCAAGCATGATAACATCACCCTCTGTATCACACTAAATTAATAACATCTCTCAAGCACCTGCCTAAACCAGAAGTCTTTCCAAGAGACTAAGCACAACCTCTCTCATTAAATCAGCATTCAGGGAGCTAACTAGCAGATGCTGCTGACATGAACCCAAATGTAATCTCTTTAACCTTGTCCTGTGGGGAGCAGACAAGTCATGACCAAGTCATTCCAAGTAAATTAGATTTTATGTGAAAGTGTATAATCTAAATTAAATTTGATTAAAATGATTCACTGATTTGTGTTTGCTTTTAAAGCTCCTAATGCAGCCAAGGTGACCAGTTTTCAGTAATCTGTGTCATCAGATTAATCTGTTTTTATACAGTTGAATCAAGATTTTTTTTTTATCCCATAGAATTTTCTATATTAATCATATTACTTGACTATCCATGGACAGATTAGTTGTTTTCTATTCAGAAAGAGGCTCACTGTTATCTAGATTTCACCCTGTTAAGGAAATCTAACTGTGGTGACCATAAAGAAGTGTGATGTAAAATATCTCAAACTATCTGCAAGGAGAGAAGGATCAGGTCACTGATACCAAAAGTAAAACAATCCTATCCCAACATTTTCTCCACTGGCAGACCTTGCTCAGCACTAGGACTGGAATTGTGCAGCTGCCTGCTTGTGCAGTGATAAATTTCCTGGGCTTAACCCCTTCACATCCTCTTCCCCTACTGGGAATTGGTGCAAGTGGGATGAATCTTGGGCACTGCCTTAATTACATCTTGAAATCTTAATTGAATACCGCTGGTGCTGATGAGTGGCTGCATTCTCAACACTAATCACAGTCTGCAATGAGCAAACAACGTAGAGCTACTAATTAAGACTTATTAAGTTAAAATGACAATTTTATCCAATATATGAAGTCAGGGGTTGCTGTGTGCTGGATATGGCTGCTTTAATGGCAAAAGAAAGAAGATTTGGGCTCCAGGCAAGGATTTCTGTCATTTTTTATAAGATGCTGGTGTCACATTTTCAGATACAGTTTCTCTGTTTCTTTCTGGTATCTGATGGGGGTTTTTTTGATTTTTTTTTCCTTCCTCTTTTGGGCATCATGTATTTCACAGTGTGACATCTACAAACCCACAGTTCTGCAGTGAACAGGGTTTGGCAGAAGGTTACAGCTCAGCCCTGGAGCTTTAACAGAGCTGAAACAGTGCCTGGTTCTGCCAGCAGGAAAATGCCCAGGGCTGCAGGAGGACGGGAAGGTGCGCTGTGGGTGATGTCACCCAGGAGATTGTGCTGTACAATCCTCAGGTTAAATTTTGGGTTACACACAGAAAAAACTGCCAACTATTTGATGCAACTATGGCAGAATATTAGAATAAATCAAAGGGGATGAGGTTCAGGCACTTTGTTGCTTTAGGCTGCTTTTTTCCCACCCTAAATTACCACAACTTCAGCCCCTTGCTCATTTTTCCTTATCACATCAGCAAATCCTGGGTAGACCAGCTAGTTCCCTAAGCCTGTTCCCTGCCTGTGGAACAAAACCCTTCAGCTCATGTTTAATTTTAGCTGTGGGAGTCTCTTCAGAGGTTTAAATGGGATTCTTCAGAGGCTTAAATTTGATGAGTTTCTGGTCTTTTCTGAAGGGGAGCAGAGGAAACTTCCCTCTTCCTCAAAGACAGTGCCTGAAATCTACTCTGGAATGTTCAACAGTTTGTTTGATGTGTTCTTTCTCATGACAACACCTCTGGTGTTAGAACCCTTACCAAGAGAATAAAAGCACAAGTTAGAACTGCTCCCTTCTCTTCATTCTCCACTGAGAACCAAAGATATTCCACCTCAGCATCTGCACTGGTTCTGAGCCAAGAGTTTCCTTTGTCCTGCTCGTTTTTATTAAGTGGGAGAACAGAAAACAACAAATTGTTTCCCTGTTCTAGAGGATCACTCCTCAATTTCTTCTTTACTGTAATAATAATAAAAAAAAAAGTGCACCATGCTTTGCTTCTAGTTTTTAAGCTTTGTGTTGTCTTTCTAAACACAAATTCACCTCAGTGAGTGGAACTTACACAGGAGTGAAGACACTGGAGCAGTTCTACTTCTGAAAGTGAGATAGGAAAGCTCTGTGGTGAGTGAGGAAACAAGATCAGCTATAAAATCCCCTCAATCACTCTCTTTCTCTACATTTTGCATATGACAAATGCCCTTTCACTGGATCTTGATAACTGCCCAGAAAAAGAGTGAAGAAGAGAGAACCTGTAGCTCCTGAAAAGCAAGTACAGCCCAACCTAATAATCTCACTTATGTTCATTCATACTTAAACTACAGTTTTATGTTTGGAAAGTTTGTGACCAGAAAAGTGAAGTGCTTTGCAAGATTGTCTTAAATTAAAAAAAAAAAAAAAAAATTACCAGTCATTGTTACTGTAAAGAATAGCTCCTTATTTTTCATATCTAAAAGATTGAACCCTTCACAATGATTAATAAAGTCTGGTTGTTATCTACTTCTGTCATAAAAAATTATATACAAAAGAAACAAGTCTGAAAAAACACAAAGGTAGAACGCCAGCATGAACATTTGTACCGACACTGGTAATTAAAAGACTTAACTTATTAGTCTTTAAGTAGCAAAAAAAAGGAGAAACAAACAAGTATAATTTGGCAGATTAATTTTATGTTCTGTTCTATTTAATCAAACTATACCTATAGTGAAAATGACAAATCTGTGTTGTCAGACTACGGATGATAAGAAAGATAAAGGTCATATATTTTAATGTCATGGAAGGTCTTATTAAAGGAACCCTAATTACATTAGGTGTCCATGAAACATTAATTAAATACTGTCTGAAATAATTAGGTCCAAGTTACTGATGATTTAATTAAACTCAGTTTTTTATTTTATAAGAAAACTACAGGTCCAGTATCAGTCTGTTGGCAGGGTAATCGATAATGTGTCAGAGGAGCAAAACAGTGACCTTGACCAGCTGAAGGACATTTTGGGGAGCAGGGTGTGCTGCTCCCCACCCCTCATGGGCAGGAGCACATGGGCTGTGCTTGGGGTGCTCCAGAGTGTGTAGAATCCAGAAAGAGAAAGGTCTGGGCTCGAGTTCCCTACTTGTGTGAGGTGTTACAGCTTGTGAGGGGGTCATCCCTCACCTCTCAGTTCAGATTTTGGTGGAGGTCTTTGCCTTGCCAAGCAGTTGGACTTCTCTGGCACAAGGCAGATGCACACCCAAAATTCTGGGTTTATATTGTCCACCAAAAACCCCCTCAAATTCAAAACCCCACTCTCTTCCCCTCTACAAAGAGACAATGATGGAGCAAACAGCTAAAAATTCTTCTCCATACAGGAGGCTGTGCCAACTCCAGGGTTGTGCATGAATAAAGAAAATGTGACTGGAGCAGCTGGGTTGGAAGAGTGCTTCCCTGATCCTTCAGGATGAGGGAAATATTGCAGGAGTGAAGAATCATTCCCTACTTAAAACTGTCACAGGATATATGTGAGATTACCCAGGAAAACAGACAAACAAAGGGGAATTGGAAAGGTGAGAGATATGCATTTGTGTGTGGAGTGAGGTAATAAAGGAATTTTGAGGGAAAAAGAACATTTTCCTATTACATGAGTGGGAGCACAGACTTTGTGGCACTGCAGGGATGGACTCTGACTGGGTTTTGACACCCCACCTCCACTGGCAAGATCTAATCTTCCTCTTCTCCCAAGGTGCCTGGCTGATCTCAGACAAACAAACCTCAGACCTCAATTCCTCCTCTTGTAAAATGAAAAGGAGCATCTTTAGTGCTTCATAATTATGAGTCCTGCCTGCTGCCTGTGAGGGATAACTCTACAGAACAATGCTATTGAAATGCAAAATATTGACCTGAGAGTTGCAAAAAACCAGGCAGCTTCATGGCTGCAGAGAACCACTTCTTTGTGAGATCAGCAACCACCAAGTGTCACACAGACAGCCCAAACATCACCCTTGCCACACATGGACAGTGCCTAGCTGTTGCAGCAGCCCTCTTATTAGAGGGTAGAAATGAGCCGAGGCACAGACTGCTTGTTCATCTCAGCATGAAAAGGGTCCTGGTTTATTCCTCTTCAGAGCTCAGCCATCCTGACCCCAACCATTCCCTGACTCTGCCTGCAGCAGCTCCTGCTGTGGGTTTCCCTTGCAGCCTCTGACTGCTGGGATTGCTATGCAACCCTTGACTGCAGCTTTTACCCAGCCAGACTGTGACTGCAGGGATTGCTGCGCAGAATTTGACTGCAGGATTCCACCCAGCCAGACTGTGACTGCAGGGATGGCTGTGCAGAGTTTGACTGCAGGATTCCACCCAGCCAGACTGTGACTGCAGGGATGGCTGTGCAGAGTTTGACTGCAGGATTTCACCCAGCCAGACTGTGACTGCAGGATTTCACCCAGCCAGACTGTGACAGCAGCCCCAGCCTGACCTCACAGCAGTGATTCTCTCTCCACAGAATCCTCCTTCCTCATGATTCTCTCCTTCCTGCTCAAGATTCCTCCTCCAGGATGATCCTCCCATTTCCATCTGAGCCCCTCTTTTATCTCACTCATCCTTATTGGATACAGCTGTGACTCATCTGGGCGAGGCTGCTTTGGGTAATTAACACAGCTGTTAATTATCAGGGGTGAGGTCACCTGTATTTCCTTCTCCTACAGCTCCTGGAGGAGATTTGTAGGAGGTGTAGGAAAAGGTTCCAGGATATCCTCTGGACAATTAGCACTGCTCACATGGAGGGTTCTGGGTGAACACAACAGGAGAATCAATTTGTAATTAAAACCTGTGTGCCTCCTAAACATCCACGTCCACAGGGAGCCTTCTGTTTTTGAAAGGGAATTAACTTGCTGCTACACTACCAAGAAGACTTTTAAAAATTAAAAAACAGATTCAAACCCTCCCACATTTTGTGTTGTACGGAGTAAAGTAGATTCCACAAAGGAACACTCAATTTATTCTCTTAGTAAAGCTCTATGAGTTCAGGAATCCACTGATAGAAAAAGAACATTGAGGAGCCTCTCATTTCACTATGGAAAAGCAATAAATTCTGAAAACCAGAAAAGTTCACCACAATTATCATTGGCATAATGCTCTGGGGTTTTAAACTCGAGTTGTCATTATGACACCTAACAAATACCTGTATTTCACAAGAGATATGTGAATGATCCCAAAGGGCTAAAGGAAAAGTTATTAACTGGTAAAATCTCTTAATTAAATCCATAAAGACGATTTTGCAATAAATACCACAACTGACTGATTAGCTGGGCACTTTTGTGGAGATGGGATGTGTTTTATATTGGATATGTAAAACATTCCAGCTGCACTGGGCAAAAATATACAAATATAAAACACAAAGTACCTTTGTGTTTGGTGCTTTCCTCCAGAGGTTCGTGGAACTTTTCTCTCAGGCTTTTCCAGTTGTGAGTCTCCTCTCATTAAAGACAAAGACTGAAATATAAAGAAAAACTGATTTTAAAGAACAATGGAATTTTGTTTGTGTTTAAAGAATGTTTTCTTTGAGTAATTCAAAAGACAAAACCAGATAAAATGTTGTGGTTTTTCTCTGCATGACATCAGTTCCTAGTTTATGATGTGAAATAGTCCTACATTTTACCCTGCCTGAGTCTTTGTGCCACCTGTGTAATGCTGCTCACACAAAATCCCTTAAGTCCTCCAAGGAAAAATAAAATTTTATTATTCGATTTGTCATTAAATCCCCTTCCTTTGACTGTTACAGTAATCAGTATAACAACAGCATGAATTAGCATGTGTACAATGTTTCAAAACTAGTAAAACTATAAACATGAGAGGTGCCAATGAGCAATTAAGCAAGCAAACCTTTATTATTAATGTGCTGTGTCACTTTTTAGTATCAGAGTACCTGCATAATTTTTTTTTTTCCTAAAGTTTGAATTTCCACTGAAATAAATTTCCTTTTAAGCTGTTTTTGATGCACTTTTCAAAACACATAAACCTTCCTGCATTTGCCCAGGATACAACTGGGTAAACATCCCTAAATAAGGAGCACTTTATTCGTGTGCTGCAATTTAAAACAAAATGTTCTTTGCTGCTTTTTTTTTTTTTTTTTGATGATGCACACAAACAGAGGGTGCAAGATATTGGAGGGTCATTGTCTGCCTGCAGACAGGACACAGACAAAGCAGAGCCAGCCTGAAAGGAGTCCGGGCTCTGGGACAAAGGGACAAGCAGATGAATTAATGGGAAACTGATAACAGGGTGTCAAACAGGACCCTGCTCAGCACCGACAAATTCCACCAGCAGGGAACTCCCCAGCCACGTTTTAGGTGGTTTGGGGTCTAACTCCAGCCCTGCTGCAGCTCACAGTCCCTGCAGGAAGATATTCCTGGGCTTTTATCAAATTCAGTAGCATCAATTTGTTCGTGGCCAGTCGGAGTCAGAACTGGTGGAGCCCTTACTGATATGTGTTGACATTGGAAATTCGTCTTTTCCTTTACTGTAAAAACCTAAAATATCTAAGCAAATACTATTAAATATGATACGTGGTGAAGGCATTAATTATTTTTTTATATACAAGATGATGAGCTGGATCCTGCTGTTCTAACCTAAGCAAAACACAAACTGCAAAGGAAATTCTGCTTTGTTCACTTAACTGGATCAAGTCCTGTTCAGCAGGATCCCTTTATGTTACTGTAGAAATCAAATATTTTAGAAAAACAACCTCTCAAGTGAATTCTTTCCAAAGTGACATTAACTGTCAGCAAAAGAAGCGGAGAAGGAAGGAAAAGAGCTGCTTCTGTTTTACCTGCTCAGCCACCTGTTAACTGAAATGAAGGAACAAACTGAGCACTGCTGGGGAATCCTTGGATTTCCTGCAGAGTGTCCAGAAAATCGTCTTCCATTCGAAGACACATTGGTGACTGATTTATATAAGATAAATTACAATTACATTCTATGCAAAATAACAAGATATCAGAATGTGAAGGGTAAGAACCAGTTTTAAAAACAAAAAAAGCTTTAGGCAGTGTTAGTACCCCAGATTCTAGACAGAAACAAGCTTGAACATTGACAATAACATTGGCAAAATCTGTTATTTGAAAAACCCATAAGCTGTACACACGTTAGCAACATTTCCCCCCCCCACCCAAAACATTTCTAAATATTGCCTTCAGACTTTAACAGCAGTGCAGATCCAGTACAAATCCCTTTGTGTGAGCAAAGATGTTCTGCTAGAGATGTGCCATGGCACACAGCTCCCCACAAAATCATGAAAGTCAGCAGAACAACATGGCAGAAGCAGATCTACAATTAACAAACAAAATTCGACAAGGCAGTTGCTGGATCTGTACTTATTTTTACATTACAAGCACTTACCTGATGTCTCGTGCAATGTGTTATAAAGATATTTCCTAAAAGATTTTGGCAAATGAATTATGTAGCTGAAATGTAATAACGAAGGTAGAAATTTGTCCTGTTATCAGTCACAGACATTCAAGCAGAAAGCCAGTGCAGCACAGTAGATAGAACTATAAGCTCTGGGATCTTCTCATTCAACCAAGATTGCTTCATACAAAAGTTGACAATACACTAGTGAAAGCCATTGTTGATATTCAACATTTTTTAAATAGCTGAACAGAATAGACAATAAGGCATGAAGGAAAACTTGGATAGGAGGCTGGCCTGGAGTCTGGGTTCAGAAAGGGAAAAAAAAGCATTAAAAATGGACAATAAATATGTGATTCTCATTTTTGCCCTGAATGTGTCAATTAACTGATCTTCACTGTGCTGAAATTCTGCCGGTTTTAAAGGGAGAATAAAACATAGACCATATTTTTTTTAATTTCATCTGTTTAAGTCTAGGTACAGTTTGAAATGCTGGCACTGAGAGAGAAAAATGTTTTTGTGGTTCACATTCACCACCAACTAATGTAAATTAAAAGCTTTGCAAAATCACTGAAAGATCCTCCCATTAATTGTCAGACCCACCTGCCCAGGCTGAGGGGATCGTACATTTCAGTCCTTATATCAGAAAAAGGATTCCTGTGAAATACTTTTTAAACTATGAAAAATCCAGTGTTTATATTTCCTGTTATTGTGTCTGAACTCCTGATTTCCTCAATAAAAAGGTTTCAGAGCACTGTATCCAGTCTTTGAAGGAGTTGATAACATTTCAGGGACCTTGCACATGGCAGGTAATGGCTTATTTTAAAAACTGCTTGTATTTGGGTTTTTTTGCCCAAGATTTCAGTGCCAACAGAGGAAAATCCCACCTTGTCCCACTCTGAAAAACTGCATCAGCACAAACATATCTTATTTTTTCTACTGGCACACCTGAAACACCTTGTGTAGACCATATTAAAACCAGCAAAGGATGAGTTTAAGCAATTTTATTTATTGATAATTTAGATGAGTCAGCAAAACTTTCTACTTTATCTTCCTTAGAACTGTGTTATTTCTCCAGCTCTGCCTTGGTATTCACTGTATGCTGCTTCACCCATGCAATATTCTGTATTGCTTTCTCTAATTTTTAAATTTTTTTTATTTCTTTTATAGGAGAACAGGTTATTTCAAGCTAGACCACGCAGTTTATGATGAATGTGGGTAGAGTAACTTTAATTTTAATGGGAGGATTTTTGTTTGTTTGTTAACCCTGATGTATTATCCACTAATTCTGCTCCTGAGCTCAGAATGTGGAATGTAACTTTATTTCATTTTATTTTCAGTCCTATTAGGTATGTGACAAGAATTTAGACATTACCTACTCTTTTTTAGCCTTCCTTGAAGGAAGGGCATTGCTTGGTTTGTCTGTGCTCTGTGTGTGCTGCTCTTCCAGTAAATACCTGGAAGCCCAGGTGTGTCCAAAACCTGGCAGCGAGCACACACACTTTTGTCAAAACTGGATTTGCCACTGATGTGAAGAATGCAAGAATTGATCAGCAGATGTCTCCAAGCAGAGCGCCAGGGAAGGAATTCTGAGCAGGGAAGGGTGGCCTTGATTACATCCTCCTAATTGGCTGTTACCTGAGTCCCCCAAAAGATATTTCCCCTAAAGGCAAGGATTGAAACCAGCTGAGGATCCTTTGCACCACTGCGAACAACAATGGCTGCAACCATTTCCATTATCTCCATTTCCATTTCCACTCCCATTTCCAATTCCACTTCCACTCCCATTTCCACTTCCATTTCCACTTCCACTTCCATTTCCACTTCATTTCCACTCCCATTTCCACTTCCATTTCCATTTCCACTTCCATTTCCACTCCCATTTCCACTCCCATTTCCACTCCCATTTCCATTTCCACTCCCATTTCCACTTCCATTTTCGTTTCCCTTTCCTTTTCTGTGTTCAGAGGCACTCTAGGACAGTCCTAGGAGACATTCCCCATTTTAGTTGTATTTTCCAATCCTGGCTTTGGCTGGAAGTCACCCTCAGACAGCAGAGTGGAAATAGATTGAATTGAAGCCACTTTGCTCCAGGGTCCATTACGAGGCATCAGTACAAACCAGATTTTCTCTGACCTTGGGAACAGCAGCTGTGAACAGAAGTGGTCAAATCACTCCAGCCAGGAGAGCTGGAAGGAAAACTACAGGTCCTTCCATCACTGCAGCTGGAGGTGTCTCCCAGCAGCTCATCCATACCCTTGGATGATGGAATTTACACAGAACAGGGAGAATTGCACTAATATTTGCAAAGCTGACTCTTAACCAGAGTCAAACCCTGTAAATTGTCCAGCCCATTGTGAAATATATTTTCCAAGCTAAAAAAGAAGCAAGTTTGATGCTTCCATTCATGTCAGGAAGAAATCAAACAAGCACAGGGCAGTTTGCTTTGAAGTGGCCTTCAAGCCTAAGTCACACAATGATACCTCCAGCTCTTTCACTGAAATTAATTGCACTGATTTTCAAATATTGCATTGAAGTTGGTGGACATTTTCACGTGCCAGAAGGTTGGGTCTAAACCAGCTAGAGATGTGACATCTATAATGAACACTGTTCTCTTTTCTCTGGTTCCCATGAGATTCTGAAACAACTTTACACAAGAAATCTAAACACCAAACATCAGTGTAATTAGCAGTAGTTTTTTATGTCTTTTCTTCCTTCTTGACACTTAGACTGAATAATTTTCACTATGATTTGCAATCTAAGCAATTACATAAACTTCTGGGTTTCATCAGGGCAGGAAATCTCCTAAAGAGCTGTGGAAGATCTTTTTATGTAGCAGTGCTCATAGGAAAAACCTGGTTCTAAATGCATTTATTGACTGTACTCCAACACTACGTGAGAAGAAATCAGAATATGAACCTGAGCTCTTTTTACATCTTATCCAAAGCTGTGAATCACAGAGCACCTCAGCTTTCAAACAGGCAGAAAATTTAAATAAGGAGAGGAATCCACCACGGGTTTTCTGGGTCAGGTTCCTCCTGTGTTATTACACAGATGCTATAGATACAATGTCTGTTTAAAATCTGCCTCTTCTTAAAAGGATGAGAAATCCTCTTCTCAAGCCCCCAGTGTTTCACCCAGCGGAATTCTAAAATTGTCAGTAATAATTCTGTAAATTATGTCTACAAGAAAATTGCAGTTCTGTCCTCCTGAAGGAAAGGATTATTTTACCACACAGCTCAGTGTTCATCTCTGAAAATCACTTCTTAGGCTGCCCCTGGCAAATTCACAAACTGCAGTTGTCAGGACCATCATAAAGTTGTATGCAACATCAATTTAACGATAACATTACACTGGTTTTCCCTCCAGCCTTGCATGGAGCCTGTGAATTTGTGGGAAAGAGATATTCAATACCAATGGATCCCTGAACAATGCAGAAAATGACAGATCTGTGTTCTGAGGACATAACACACACCTTGTCCACATTTCACTTGGCTCCTTTCAAACAGCTGCCAATCCTGCTTCCAGATAAGTACAGAATCATTACATGTATTCAGAAGCTGTTTAAATTATTTTGAAGTTTTAGGTTACTACTTTAATTGGAAAGTCTTAATTTTCCTCTCTTCCTAAAGCCACGATATGAATTCTCCTCTCATTGTTACAATGTTCTGTGATATAAGCCTGCTGTAATTTAGCACTCAACTGCACTGAATCCCATTATGAAGTCTCATCTTATATCACACAGAGTATATCTGAGTATAAAACATAAAATGCTTAGCTTGTAAGGATAGGGAGCTTGTCATCTCTTTAATTTGATCACTAAAGTGGAATTTTGGATTAAAAAAAAAAAAAAAGTTGGACTATAATGGCAAGATAATGCTAAATATCCAGATTTTTAAAATGACTGACATGCCGTGCATTGCAGAGATAGAGATATGTGTGACCTTCACAGAAGTTAATTAGAATATGGAGAAAAAATTTCAAACTGTGCTTTTTTTTTTTTTTTTTTTTTTTTTTTTTTTTTTTTTTTTTTTTTTTTTTTTTTTTTTTTTTTTTTTTTTTTTTTTTTTTTTTTTTTTTTTTTTTTTTTTCTCAAGGAAGTGTGTATTTCAAATGTCCCTGGCCCTAAGAAATATTGTGGTAGTCCAGCATGTCTCCTATTTGCCATACAAGGTCCCCTGGAATAATTTCCCTCTGGAGATTGTCACAGGGAGGGTGCCTCTGTCACTCTGATATTTACCTGTTTAACAGAAATCCTCTGGCCCACATGTGACATTCAGGCTTTGAACATTCAATCTATTTCCAAGAAATCCTGGGGTAGACCTTAAATGGAACATTCGTATTGACCTTGCAATAGAATCATAAAAATGTTTAGGTTGGAAAAGATCTTTAAGGTAATTGAGTCTAATTGTTGTTTCTATCTAATGATTCCTTTCCTTATTATAATTATATTAAATTTGCAGTAATCAGTATATTGCAGTGATAAATACACAGAGTTTCTGATTTACTGAATTCCTTTACAGCAGTATGAAAAAAGTGTTAGAAATGCAACACAATTTTTTTAAAAATTTTTTTTGGTGGAATATCAGTCTGAAAATTCAATTAGTGTCTTCAAGTAATATTTGAGCAATAGTCATGAAGAAACTTAATAAATCAACGTTTGCTTGCAGTGGCTTTTCAAATTTGAAGCAAATTATTTTTGGTACACTCACTGCTCCCTGAGTGCTCAACAGCTGCAATAAGTTACCTGAAAATGCCCAGACCTCTGTGATACAAGGATTTGTGAGACCTGAACAGGGAAAAAGTGTTCTGTGTTCCCCAAAGGGTTTCCAGGATTGCCCCAGGTTTCACATGCTGGGTTGGGGTGGAACAAACTTCAATTTGAATCCCACAGCAAGAGCTCTAACCTATGGTACAGAAGATCTGACAAAAACCTTTGTTCTCCTATCCTGCTCCACATTTTTGCCATGAGAACTGAGCAGTTTAAGAGATGGAATGCTGTCCTATTTTTTATTGGAGCCATTCTAGGTTGCAAATTAATTAAATATTGTTTTCACAGGAACTAAACCACACCTAGATCTGCTGCAGCTCAGGAGAATGATCCAAGCATGGCAAGAGGCCATGGAGACCTGTGCACCCTCCCAAATTTCATCCTCTGGTTCTTTCCACATTGAAAGAAGACGGAAGAAAGAAGAAAAGAAAGAAGAAAGAAGGAAGAAGGAAGGAAAAAGGAAGAAGGAAGAAAAGAAGAGAGAAGGGAGAAGGAAGAAGGAAGAAAGGAAGAGAGAAGAGAGAAGGGAGAAGGAGAAGGAAGAAGGAAGAAGGAAGAAGAGAGAAGAGAGAAGAAAGGAGAAAGGAGAAAGAAGAAAGAAGAAAGAAGAAAGAAGAAAGAAGAAAGAAGAAAGAAGAACCCAAGAGCTGGGTTCTTTCCACATTGCCCATCCACAGCTGTCTCAGTTATGTGGATTATGAAGTGTTCCACACCTCAGCAGGGTTGGATAAAGGAAATTTATGGCACAACCAGCAACAGCTTCATGGTCAGGTTGTGGTGGGCCAGGTGGTGGAAGGGCAGGGCTACACAAGGGTCAGGCTGTAAATCAAAATATTCCAACAGTCTGGTGTTCATGGAAAGTCACCTTAAACTTGAGAAGCCTTTTCCACTGAAAGTCTTCCCAAAGTGCTCTGATCCTGTCAAAAAGTTTTCCTTTCAATGAGCTGGTGTTTTCTAACAAAACCCTCTTTGTCTAAACATCTCTTGATAGCACTAATGGCAAATATGGGAGTGAAATAAAAGATTTGCCGCTGCTGGAAATGATATTTATAAAAATGATTGCAAACACACGTTTCTATTGAGGAAAGGAAAAAGTGTTAACAATGAGTGGCTAAATACTTGCTGCTCACATAAAGACACTTTTTTTTTTTCCCTAACACAATCATGGAGCATAAGACATGGAGGTGGGCTTGAGGGAAAAGATGCAATAAACATTGGACTCCTTTTTTTTTTTTTTTTACAATAAATTTTCATAAAAATATCTACAAAAAGGCCAAGTTAGCAGTGTTGGATATTACAATGTATTTGATTAATTTTTTTCTTTTTTAATATAAAATTGTCAGATAATCTTGTCCTGTAAAAATACTACATTTTAAAATTCACCGTGGAGCTGTCAGGCTCCCACAGCCTCTTAGAGCTGGAGCTGGTACTGAGCTTGTGCTCCTTGTCAAAATTTAATGAGACGACCAGTTCTAAAATAATTGAATTTTCATATCAGAGCAAACCAGGATTACTCAGACAATAAAAATGCTGAGTCCTGTACTGTTACTGGCAAATACCTTTTGCTTTGCTCATGGAATCAGTATGTAAATGTTCAGGGTTTGTATTTAAGGCATCTTATGCATTTAGAGTTGTAGTACTGGCAATAATTTCAAATGGTGCTGTTGATAAGTAGCTGGGATTTTTTTTTTTTAATAATGTTCAAACTGTAATTTGTTTGGTGATTCGGGATAAGCATTTGGTTTATATTTTATATAAATGTTAATGCACTTGCAGTTTAATTATATTTCTTAACTTTCAGCATTTCAAAAGTGGAATTTGAAGGCCACTCCATCAGATTGTCTTGCTTCCATGGAATACTTATGAGTACAGTCCCACTGACTTTTGACTTTAAAAAGTGGAACTGTCCCCAAAGTTAATGCCAGCTCCAGAGGGTGAATATGTGTGCTGAGGCATGAAGAGCAGGACAATGCTGGATGTATTCCTCAGCTTGCAGGTTGAAAAGTCAGAGACAAAAGGTCCCCATCAGAAGTACAAAAGGATTAAAAACCAAATCCAAACCAAAGCCCCACCCCTGAGTGGGATTATTTACATAAATGCTCCAAGAAACATTAAAATGTACTCCAGCAATGCAGGGGTTGGTGCTGTAGAAAGGGCTCAGGGAAATAATTAAAGGAGTTCTCAAGAAATCAATAGGCTGAACATTATTACCAACACCTTTATTTCCTTTTCTTGATTTCCAGAGATTATTATGAGGTATAAAAGTGCAGGAATAAGGATTGCTAAACTTTTCCAGCTGCCAAAGTGTCTGGGACTGCCTTAGCATCAGAATTTTGCTTGACTGTGTGCAGCTGAGTTGAGTTTTCAACGTGTGGCAAGAACATATTTGACTAAAATTCACAAGGAAGGAGAGCTCCTAAACAACTCCCAGCACACCAAATGATCCATTGGTGCTTTGATCCATGTTTTCATGATGCTTCCCTGCCCATCTTCCTACAAAACACCCAACAGCCTCAGTATTAACACTGAAGGCAGAGTTAATTAGCCACATATAATTTTGTTTCCTTGCCCAGCTCACCTAATTTAACAGATGTTCACGTGTAGCTGCCTCAGATACGCCACAGAAAAATCCATATAAGGGAGGGGAATTCAAAAAATACATTTCCAACCCCAAAAAAGAGTCTGTGAGACAAATTGCAAACACTGACAAAAGATGAGCTGAAAAAGTCTCTGCTGGGATTGCTGTCCTGCACCCCTCTGGGCAGGGAGGAGCCTGTAGGAGATGTAGTTTAATCCTGAACACTGAATTTAAAAGAAGAAGAAACTCAGGGAAGAGGCAATCTGAAAGGAAACAAATGCAGTTTCACTTGGATGATGGCAGTGCTGTGCTGGAGGTCTTGCAAGACCTGTAGGGTCTTAGTGAATATCTGGATTTTTTTTTTTTGGTTTTTATTACAGTAATATTGGTTGGGAAAGTAATTCTTCATAATGGCATCAAGTGGAATTGGGTGGTCAAGTGTATTTGTTTTTCCAGTTTGCAATCTAAACCACTTCATAGTTACAAAATTGATATTTCCATTATTTTTTTCTGCAGATGAAGATAACCTGTAAATAGCATAATCTCTCTCAGATGAGGGTTTTTTTACATCTAGAGGTGGGGTCAAGAATTATGGATATTGTCCCATGTTACTACAAGATAAGCAATCAGAAAATCACAGAAACACAGAATAATTAAGGTGGGAAGGGACCTAGAGGTCAGCTTGGGCAACTTCAGGCTCTCAGTCTTTTCTCATTTGCACTGTCATTTTCTCAGACTTGAAATTCAGTGTCGTTTCTGATATCATGGCACCTGAGTTCCCATATCCCATTGAACCTTAAGACAGAATATCATATTTACCAGGAATTATATCCACTTTTTCCACTCTGTTCCTCCTGAAAGCTTTCCTACTCGAGTATGACTTTAACAATACCTTACATATTTCTCTCCCTCAATTATGAACAGATTTTACACACTGAAAATTGCTGCTGGCAGGAGCTGTGCATCAGTAATTAGGTGTCATCTCTGTGCCCTGGAAAATGCTCTTAAAGACAGCAACTCTGAGCAGTGGGCAACTGCATCAGGTGACTCAAGAAATCAGCAGCTTATTATTTCCTGAAATGAACTGAAAAATGTCAGTTGTAATGGACAAATAAGAAATAAAATCCTGTGACCATTTCTCAAAGCCTGCAAAATAGGGAAATATTGCACAGTGAGATCAAACTTTGTATTTCAAACCACGAGTTTCTACCCAAACGATCACTTGCAAGAAAATAAAATTGAAATACAGGCACAAGACTGAAACTTTTCACGCAGAATCAAAACAGGATAACTTGGAAAGGCCCCAGAGCCAACAACTGCAAACTGCAGGTTCCAGAGCAAGAGGTGTTTCCCATTTCAGCTAAAGGATCCTGCCTTGTGTCAGAAACTGCTTCTCATTTTCTGGATGGCCCTTTCCCAAATTTCCATCAGGAAAAGCTACAGCAATAATGATGTTTGTGCAACTAAATATTATTTTTGTTGGGTTTCTTGGTTTGTTTGTTCGCTTGGTGGTGGTTGTTGCTGTTGTTGGGGTTTTTTTTGAGTTTTTGTTTGTTTTTTTGGGTTTGGTGGTTTGGTGGTTTTTTTGGTTTTTTGGGTTTTTTTTTTTTTTTTTTTTTTGAGATGTGCAATGGAATTTAAAGAAAACTTGATTTTGTGTTAAAACCCCAAGTGGGAGCAGTCAGCTGGCTTCACTGGCTCTGCTGCAGTGTTGGCAAGATCCAGAAGAGCCAGGAGAAGAACAACTGAGTCAGTTTTGAGTTACATTTATACCAACTGCACAGGGGAGTCACTTCTGCCAAAATACTGAATTCTATTAAAGTACAAGAATGCATTTAGTGCATTGGCTGTGCAAAGGTTGCCAAAATTGTGATGCAGCAGCTGAGAAAAGGCAGGTAAAGCTCATTAACTTATTAAACAATTAAAATTCTCTGGAAGTAAACACTTTCTAGCCTGAACCTGAAACTCAGTGTTGCTGCTGCTAGGAATGATGCATCACTAACACCTTTCCCTTCCCCTTTTGCATTTACACTGGAGCAACTTCTCCTCAGAGAAATTCTGTAATAAACATCATTTCTGTGAACAGTGGTGACCTCCTGGGGGTTTGGTGACAGAGCTCATCTCTGTGTTATCAGCCCAAAAATGCATTTTGCCCCACGACTCAAAAAAGGCAAAAGAGCCACTAACATGGTCCTTTAGCCCTAACAGACTTTAATACCCTGTTTCTTAATCTCAGATCAACTTTATTATAATACAGTAATTACAGAGGGGGGGAAAAAAGTAATGATGATAATGTCAGGCACATTTAACCTCCCTTGGTGTCCCAGGATTCTCTGCACTGAGGGCTCAAGGAAAGGCCTTCCCTGACTTCCTGATAACTGGATGAGTGATTATCCCCCTTGTTAATGGGCAATGACAGAGAAAAGTCCTCCATATGGGCAGAATATTCATGAGGGGGCTGCACCAGCTGAGATAAGGACAGAAGATGCCACAAGCAATCACTTATGAGAACGCCAGGAAAGAAATATTCACTCTGGGAGACACTGAGCCAGGCCTGGGGGCTCTGGGTGGGGCTGACAGGAGGACAGAGCCAGGGATGTCACCATGGACAGGGGCTGGCCCCAGGGCTGGGTTTTACCTGTGCAGAGGGTTTGGCACACCTCCTCCTGGTGGAAGGTGGCCCTGTTCACCAGGCAGGATCTGGGGGGTCTTTAAGGTCCTCTCCAACCCAAACCATTCCATGGTTCCATGACAATTTCAGTGTCAGGGTGTGTTGGAACCCTGGGCATGAGGATTTCAGGCTTTCTCTGCTGCCAGGCTCTGACCCCCAAGCAAACCCTGCACTGACCTGAGGCCGTGGAAAAGGCTCCCAAAACTGAGTGACAGCACTGGGATTGTGGGTGTGGAGTTTGAATAGAAGTGTGTGATATCACAGGGTGGAAAATTTAGAGTTTAAGGTTTTAGAATACAGTAATATACATATAGCAAGATGGAGGTTTTAAGGCATAGACTAAATCTTCCTCTTTCACCTTTTTCTTTCTTCCTGGGTCTGGGTGGTGTTTTATAATTGGGTGAAAAAGTCCTCATTGCAGACCAGGGGTGGTTGGTTATTGGGTTAAAAGTAAAAATAATTTAGGTGTCATTTCAAAATTGGACAGTTTGTTCTTAAAAGGCTTGGAAAGAGATAGAGACAGAGAGGGAGGGACGTTTTGTGTTGGGACTCAGGTGTTTATTCTTATCTGTAGTACAGTCTCACAAGCTGTGAGCTCTGGCTAACAAGGTAGAAAATGGATTCCTCTCTAACTCTCTACAAGGCCTTTTAAGCACAAACTGTCCAATTATGAAATGACACCTAAATTATTTTTACTTTTAACCCAATAACCAACCACCCGTGGCCTGCAATATGGACTTTTCTACCCAATTACAAAACACCACCCAGACCATGAGGGAGAAGGACTCAGCCTCTGCCCTAAAACCTCCATCTTGCTTTATATATATATTATTATATTCTAAACCCTTAAACTCCAAGTTTTGCACCCTGTGATATCACACACTTCTATTCCAACTCCACAGCCACAATCCCAGGGCTGTCACTCAATTTTGGGAGCTTCTCCACGG
>VZUI01037352.1:0-23063 GCA_013401135.1 Cettia cetti | reverse complement strand
GCAGGCAATGTTTCCATATCAAAATTTAAACTGAACCCTATGAAAAGTTAGGGAACTTCTCTATTTATTATCTTTTGTAACAAATATGTTGAAAACCAAACAAAAGAGTGTTTCCTGCCCCAAAGGAAGCCCTTGATGAAGCTGCCAATGGCTGCCAATTCCAAGCAACAACATGACACTGACCCAACATCCCCTTAAGAAGCAGGTGTGAACAGACACCAGCACAGAGGTGTGTGCTGCTTGTACACTGAGGGGACAGGAATTCACTAAAGCCAGAAAGTGGAGCAAGGAATGTGTCAGCATGGAGTGCTGTTTCTCTTCATGTTAACAGAATGGTTGCTGAAAGCCACAGCCTATGGTGCTGCCCATCTGGGTAGAAAAGCATATTATCATTACAAATTCCAAGCTGAGAATATTTTTTTTCCCCAACAGTATTCTTTCAGCCTCATCAATATTTCTACATTTGCAGGCACTTATTTTCATTGCCTCTAAAACATTGCTTTTGCCTTCTTTGGTACTAATTTAAATTAAATTTCTTTCCCTCTCCTCCAGTTTTAAGAGAAGGAGGGGCGTGGGGAGAGGA
Source organism: Cettia cetti (assembly GCA_013401135.1). NCBI lineage: Eukaryota > Metazoa > Chordata > Aves > Passeriformes > Sylviidae > Cettia > Cettia cetti. The sequence continues at coordinate 22,480 of VZUI01037352.1, read as the reverse complement.
GAATCCCAACCTAGAGCAGCAGGGAAGGAACTCACCTGGATGGTGACAGCTCCAGTTTCAAACTCCCACTCTGGCAAACAATCCCTTAGCAAGACTAACCCTGCCTGATGGCTGCAGTGTACCCTGTATTTTATTGTGCTGTGTGTGCCTCATGAACAGCAGGAGAATTTTAAATTAAACCCTTTACATTTCACATCAACATCTCAAACAGTGTCTAGAGTGAAGGGCCTGCTCTGTCCTCCAGTTCTTCCCCCTGGATTGTCACCTGTGTAGTGACCCTGCAGAGACAGGTGGGACAGGGCCTGAGGGGTCAGTGGCAGGGCTGCTGATGTGCCTGTTCTGGCAGGTAAACTCCCAGGAACAGGAGCAGCAGGAGCTGAGCTCCCTCCGACCTTTACCAGGCCTAAAAGCTCTGTGGGAGCAGTGAAAGTTGAGAAGATAATCAGTTACCACAGACACTCACAGCACAACCATACAGAGCTTGTTTTCCTGCTGCCCTGCTTTGACCAACCTCCCCTCAGAAGAACACTGCTGCCTCATGGCAAGCACCAAGCCTGGGAGACTGACAGTGGAACTGACAGTGGAACATGACATGGACAGGTAACCCATTGGGGAGTCCAGAGATGAACCTGAGGAGCAGGGTAAGAAGCTCTCTGTAGAGTGGAGCCTCTCTGGAAATACTCAGCACCTCAGCACCAGCTTTTGCCACTGCCTTAAATAAAGAACCTGTGCTACAAAGAGGGTGAGGTCAGTGCTCGCTGCTGCTCAGTGCCAGGTGTCATTTAAAAAGGAAAAAGTACTACACACGATCAAACAAAGCTGAAAAAGCTATCAAGAGTGTTTGGGCTGTAACCACAGTCCTGGCAGGGATGGCAGGAGAAGCCATAACACTGCAGACTGGGTTCAGTCAGGACAGGAGGCCTGTACCTTCATATAGTGTTTGAAGATATCTGCTGCTGCATGCATGTCCACAATGTCATAAATTATCAGCTTGCTAAAGGCAGCCAGAAGGTTTCTTCTCTTATGTAAAGCTTCTATTTTGTTGGCTTCATCTTCTTCATCTCCCTCTGAAAGCATCAACAACAACAAAATGTTTATAAGTCACTGTTAAGTTCTAAAACAACATTATCTAAGGGGAGATCTTAGAAAAAAACATCAATTCTTGAACATGAAGCAAGAAAGATTGTTGGAGAAGCTAAAATGAAAGGTGGTAAGTCTTGTGTCCTGCCTTCTTCAAAACTTCCAGGGAAGTTTAGGAACATTACACACCACTGACCAAAGCTGCTCTCCATAGTCCTGAGGAGATCCTGAATATAATCCACATGGAACTGAGTCTTTTATTTCCTATACCCTGTGAAAGGCCCCAGTGAACACTTGCTGAATGCTCTTGCTTAATTCCTCAAACACAGGACATTCAGAGAGGCTCCATTAACATGACTAAGATATAAGTATTTTTAATATAACAAAATTTATAACAAAAGAAAAAATCAGAAGCACTAGTACTTCTGCATGCCTTGGATTTTCAGATGTGAAATCAATGGCTCTGAACAACAGGAAGTAAATCCAGTTCTAAGAACCATTAACATTGAATGGCAATGCCATAAGTATTAAGCCCCTATGCAAGACTTCCCTCTGTGAATGAAAAATAAACTACACAGAAAAAAATCTTACATATAGTTATCATATAATATAAGCATATTCCACAATTTATGTAAGAAACTTCAGAGCAGAGGCTTTCCAAAAATAAAGTAGGAATACTTCTGAAAACATCTGAACAAACTGATCAGAAAATTCTCTTTTCTCCTTTCTCCTGTGTCTGTTATGAAAAAAGCTAAACATACCCATGCTCTGATTTTCATCATCTTGGTCAATAAACACATGATCCATCACAAAACTGAGAAGTTCTGACTGGAGGCCTGAGTCTGGATTGAACACCAAAGGCTGGAGCCCTTCTCGACCTCCCGTCATCAGCTGGTGACTAAAAATCATCAGGAGATCACAGAGCAGCATGAAAGCCTGAAAGGCAAAAGAAAATGAATGCAGTGAAAAGTCAAGTAAGGAAAACATAAAATACCATTGATCTAATTTCCAAATATCCCCTGCTATTATTAAACAGCTTCTTAAACTGTTCTCAGGTGTAGTTGTTTATGTGCTGTGAAAAGTATTCCATAATGGTTTCCTCTAATCTGGAATGCTGTGCCTTTGGTTCCTAGGTCAGGAATTGTGGTTATTACCTTCTCCATGTCCCAGATGACCCATATTAAACTTCCATTTCTTCTCTACAAAAAGAACTCTAAATCTGTACTGTTGGTACAAGGCCTGCTGCCAATTTTGTAGTAAAGAGAACACACATCTTTTGATAAACAGGTAAAAAAAAATCAAACAAATAAAAACATGAACAACATGGAGGGAAAATTCAAGCTGAGTCACTATCAGACCCCAAAAATACAGACAAACAGCCATAGGAAGGCAACTCTTGCAAAATTTCATCAACAGCTCTTGCAAAAAAAGAACCAAGTTTGTCTGCACAGCTTTCAAATCCAGACAAAAGCCAACCTGGGCAGAATTGCCCATGATTTATGCTCCTTACCACTATACCCTCATTACCTGAGATAGGAAAGAAGGCAGCTGTCACTACCTTCCTTTCTTCCAAGGTTCTTCCAAGGGCTCATTCCTGCATAACAATAATACTGTTTTGCCCCCAAAGCCTTTTGCTGGAGTCTCACAGCCAGCTGTCCGCATTTGATCACATTCAGCACCTTTCAGAGGCCTTTTTATTCATAGCTTTTCTATTTTTAACCTCAGGTTTGAAAACTTTACAAATTTCCAAAATAAAATCTGTAAATGCTGAACTTCCTAGTGGCTCCCTTATATCTGGGAGTATGTTATAAAATCTGAATGAGCCACACTCAGGCAAGAACAGATGCAAAGCATTGTAACCTATGTTCTGTTGAGACCTTAGGAACAGATGTTGCTATTTGGGGTTTTTCTCCCCTTGATCCAAAAGGCTGTGATTCATTCCAGTGATGATCTCACCTGCTCTAAACTCCCTTGATACTCAATAGAACTGAAGCTCTTCCTAATGCAGCCCTCTAAAAAAGAGCAGATGAGTAATGCACTGCCGGTGCTGAGTTCTGTCCAATATAAAGGCAGCAGTGGGCTCAGTCACAGGATATTTATTTCCCTCAAACACTCATGGAAAAGCTGAAATGTTTCAGTCCTGTTTCTCTAAATACTTCATACATTTTTCCTTCCTTTGATATGGACATCAGCTTTGTCTGGAAAGAATGTCTGGAGTAAGGATCAAGTATGGTAGGGAGACAAGACAATTCGCTCATAATTCTCAAAAAAAAATCCAGTAAAACAAAAGGAATCAATCAGTAGCAGTCCAGCACCCACAGAAATGTACTTTTTAAGGAAGAAAACAAGAGCAAATCATAGAAGAGTTGGCTGGAAGAGGTCCATGGAGTCTCCAGTCCAGCCTGCTCTGCCTGGGACACTTGCTCTCTCTGGGCCTGGTTGGGTGTGGGTTTGTCTGGCTGAGGCTTGAAAACTTCCCCACAACTGGGAACTGCAAAGGAGCTTCTAAACAAAGTTTAAATTATCAATGACAAAACTATTGTGGCCACTGGTAAGAAGAGAACAAACCCATGCTAATGCACCCCAAGAACAAACCCAGTGCAGGCGTGGGAAGGAACATTTGCCATTTGCTCAGGCAGAAGGATGTCAGGTCCAGCTCGAGCTGGAAGGGAGGCATTTGCATGGAGCTAGAAGATATTTTCACATTATATAATATTAATATAATATGCCAAGAGTAACTACTCTGAATATTAAAAAACAATTGCTAAAGTAAAATCTGCTGGAAGACAATGACACACAAGTCTTTTAGAAATACATAAACTACTGACATCTCTGAGCATTTAATGTTTATATTTTGCAACCTGAAGAATAGAGAGTAAATGCCAAGCAGAGCTATCTTTCAAAGAAATAAAAGTGTCTTTTAAGAAGTATTATATTTTAAATACTACAGGAAAGAAACACAGGCCAGTTATTAATTATACTCTCTGCAAAATCTGGGGAGGTCTGATAGAAATGCCATTTGTGGACAAATAAAATGTCATTGACATAAATCAGTGTGTGCATAACCTCAGATGAAATCCAGCTACTGTGTCTTGCAGAGAGAGACTTAATTATTTCAACCCTTTGATTCAATGGAAAAAAATCCAAAAAGATTCAGCCCATTTGAGGTCTCAGTCACCCTCCAAAAGTGCCTATTTCCATCTTTTAATCCACTGTCTACAGGAAGAGTCTTTCATCTGAGGTGGCTGAGTTGGATGCCTGAAGTCACAAGGGCTGGGAATGAGCCTGAGCATCCAGGTAATCCTTCCTTACTGTTAATCAAAAGTTAATTTGTCATGAGCTGTGCTTTGGAAGTTCTGTTAAAACAGCTGCTCTTCTGGCTGTTTGTTCAGGTTTATTTAGACAGGAGCACAGATGATTTTAAGTTTGATGTAGTGTTGTCTTGAGTTTTACTACAATTTAACACTCACACTTTTCTAAGAACATGACAGACATTTTCTTTACCTGTTCTTTGACTGGAGTGTTGACATTTGATAGACACTGCTGGCAGACAGCCAGGAAGGATTTCACAGTTTTCCTCAATACCAACAAGTCCTCCTGGAATAAACATTAAAAAGGAAAGTATCTAAAAATTAGTAACAGTTTTCTCAGAGGCAGAAGAATAAAGAAATGGTGATGATTTCATACATTCAACAAAAAGCTGTGAAAGAAATAAGCTATTCAAAGAGAACACACAGAAGCAGTCCCTTGGTTTTACAGTGATGATGAACCAATCACCGAGAAGAAAACAAGAACCCCAAATGAAATGAAACGAGATGAATACACAGCAGGAAGGCTGGCCCATGCCCTGCAGACCTTCCCCCAGGACAGCCCTCTCAGCTTCCACGTGCAAGAGAAAATGTCCTGCACAACAACCTCCAAGCAAATGTGAAGAACCTGCATAATGCACATGCAATGTTTTCCTTGCTGAAATGTTTTACTGATGCTGGCTGTTCAGCTCATGTGTCTCAGTCCCAGTTTTAGCTTCTCTTATGCTCTCGTTGTTCTGTGTTTACTGCAGAGCCTTTTTGTGGTCCATATGTTCTCCCTGTGGTGGTTCACAGCACAAGATAGGACTGCCAGCGTGCCCAAAGCTCTGAACTTCTCCTCACTTCCAATGGAGTGAGTGGCATTTGCTGACATGGACACAAGGCCTGTGCACTCCCCCACCTTCCTATTCCTGAGCAGATTTTCCCTGATGATGCAGCCAAGGTGCCACTGCATTACCCTGCCATTATAGAATCTGTAAGACAGCTCTGATCTGTTCTAATCCATAACTTGCCATTAATCACCTCTCTTTTTTCCTGGATATAAGCCTCCAATTTGGCAGCATTAAGATGCCCTTTTAAAAAAATTTAAATTGTATTTTGTTCACCAATTGATCTGTATCATCCTCCTTTTCAGGGTCTTCCCAGATGAGTGATGAACATGACCCTTTTTTAGAAGAGAACATATCTCTCCCAGAATGCATCAGAAACTATTCCATTGTGCAAGGATTGCTCAGCTACAATTTTTTTTAAAATATAGGGATCAGCTTTGAGCTATTGAATACGAGTTACATTAAATCCAAACATACAGCTGAAATGCAATGTGGTATTAATGTCTTACAGACACTGGTGTTTCAATTGGTTTTCTTCTCAGTCAAAAATGCAAATTTGTCAACAAGAAGTTGATGTGTTCTTCCAGTCTTAGCTGTCAGCCCTTCAGCCTTGTATCAACTGTGTTTTTTTTATCTCCCATTCCAAGATTCTATCTAGGACTGATGCCAGGCTTATCAGTTCACTGTTACATAATCACCTGATTTACTCCTTTAAGCACTGTGATTACAATCACTTTCATGCTTTCTACTTTCTATCACAATTACCTTCCATTTAGATGTTCATGAATTCAACAGAGAAACTAAAAGCTGTGAAAAACCTTACACACAGGTTAAAAAAGGAATGAGTTTGTCTCTCATTTTTCTTTCTGTCAAAGTGACTAACAGGCAGGTACACAGTATTTATTATCCTCTCTCCTGACAGCATAACATGATAGATTCATGTTGAAAAGTTATAGACAGCAGAGAAAGCCCAACTGAACAGTGCAATGAAGTCATCTGGAACTCTTCTGAGCTTGGAGAAATCCCCAGACTACTGAAGAGTGGGGATTTTTTTCAACAAAGGGGAAGAAAAAAATGAATTAGATATCCAAGTCTTTGAGCATTCTGGGGTGCACAGCCCAGGCACTTGAGGTGTGAATACCTGAAGTGCCTTCAGCAGATAAGCTGATATGAAACCATTTTATCATCCTGCTGGCTGTTAGACAAAACCATGAGGTCACAACTCTGCAATTTAACTGCTCCATGGTAGGAACAAGAACGAGCTGCTGAGAGCAAGGAGTGGAGTCTGTGCCACCACCCAAACCCAAACCAGGGTGCTCAAAAGACCCATGTCTGTAATTCAGGTACTTTCTAGCTTTAAATTAAAGCCTGTTTTTTTCCATTTAAGTAGTTTTAAAATGCTGTGCTTTTGCTATGTTTATCTCCCAAACCCCATCCTATTCTCCCTATGTGCTCACTGATTTCCCTGTAAAGTACTTATTATTTGCAGTATTAACTTCAAATTCACAGGGCTGAAGAACCCTCAGCTTCCACCCTGACTGTGGAAAATGGTCCAACATTTTGCACACTGTGACTTTTTTCTTCAACTTTTTGTGCCTTCTGTCATCATGCCCATATAAATATGAAAAGTCACCAAGTCACCACATTGTTCTTTAAATCCCTCTTTTAAGTCCTCTGCTCACTAATAGCCACACATTTGGCTACTCAGGCTGCTGCTTACTCACAACTGGCTGATCTCTGTCTTGCCTCTCAATGTTTGCTCTTGTCATGCTTTATTTTTACTGTTTTAGGGTTTAGGACTCTATTTTTCTGCAAATATTTCCTTCTCAGTGCATACAAATACAGTGCACAGTACAATGTTCTGGGTACCTGGGACATGGCTGAAGGAGTCCTGGTGGAAACAAGTGTATGTTCTGTTCCCCCAAGTCTCCTGCCTCAGGACTGTACTTGCTCCCCCAGACTGGCAGATGAGACAACTCCAGGGGAGAAGTTACCAGTTTCCTTTGGAACCACCCTCAAACCCCTTTCCACCTGAGGAGGAGTTTTCCTCCAGGCTACAACAGGCTGCTCCCACAAGCTCTGGAGGATAAGCTTTCTCCCCCCAGTACAGTGCTGCTTACCCCAAGGAGCACCAGTTCACACAAACAGCTCCCATGGCCTCAGCCTCTACTGAATATGGACAGAGGGAGACCCAAAGGTTACAACATCAGACTGTGGATATTTCAAGGCTTACACATTTCATTCTTACCTGCTGCAGCCTTCCTTTCAGTGATCAATTTTTCCCTTCAGATTTTAGACACCAAGATGACTCCATGGGACACCCTTCTCTCCACAGGCCAGCTTAAAGAAGTGTTTCAAAATAACTCTGTCCCAATTCTCTGCTGTATTTAACTTGGTGAAATCTTTCTTATTGGGCAGAGAATTTGGACTAACTTAATAATTCAAATAATAATTAATTAACATCCATTCTGCTAAAATGTCTTTGATACATTTTTAGGCTGATAAAAATGTATCAAAGGCTCTCCCTTAGGCTCTATTTCAAATGATATTAACAGTGAGGGGCAACCTGCAGAGCAACCCCTGGTAAAAGCCTGAAGAAACAAGAGCTCCTTGTGTGTATCTTGGGGAGGGGACTTCAGTAACCTGTGACGAGCTGAAGGGCAAGTTTGGAATGTAGGTGTTCATTAACATTACAGAAATGTCCAATATTCTGGTCCTGTACTCTGTAGAGCTGATAGTTATCCTGGAGATGTGCTGCACTGGCTGTAGGTCAATTATGTGCTGCAAACAAATCAATGAGCTGACTTGATCCCAATCAGATTTAAACCACAAGAGTTGAGTTTTTCCCTGCCACACACATGGAGCTCCAGTCCAAAACACTTGGATGAAGTAGGGAGCCATGATCCAGAACATGCCCACCAGCTGTAATATGAGGGATCCCTCATACTGCAATTCATGTGCCCTGGCTTGGGCACAATGCCCAGGACAGTTCCCAAACAAGGGCAGCTCTCTCAGGACAGAGCTGTATTTTTGAAGAGCCATCTGAACACCAGACAAAAAATAACTTCATTCCAAAATGACTCTGTTCCCAGTGTATGCCTATGGCTGTCCAGCATGACTCCACCACAGAATATAAAAGATACAAAACTACCAAGCAATTCTGAACTGCAGCCAAAGAATTCACTTTGAAGGAAACCTTACCAGAATTCCCCATCCCACCTGCAAACTCCCTGCAATAAAAGGTACACCTGATGGATGCAAAGCACATGTGAACAACAAAGGTAAGACCTGCCAAGATACTTGTACTTGTTTCCATCTATTATTCCTGTACTTACGACCCTAAAAGGTTCACATACTTTATCCTGTGCATTGACTGCCTAAATGGGACCTCACTAGGTGAAACAGAGCAGCTACTACTGCCAGCATGAAGTCACACAAATGACCCAGCTGGCAGCAGTTGAACATTTCTTACAAATCAATCCCTCCATCTCTGATCTCTCAGTCTGGCTGTTCAAGAGAAAGCTAAAAATATCATCTTTGAAACATGAACCTGGGAACAAAAATTCATAAATCTATGGGATACAGAAAAACAAAGACTTAAGATTAGTTTTATGGCATATTATGAGTTCTCTTCTCTCCATTTTCATCTTTTATATTCCTTCCTCAATAATTCTCCTCCTAACTCTCTTATTACCTCCCCTTTCCCTGCTCTCACTCCCCCTCTATAGGTACCAATACCTTTTCCTTCCCTAGCAGAGTTTACCTGATTTGTATTGAAATAGAAACCAAGCAATTGCTTTCAGCAAGCAATTGTTTGTTTTTTGCTTTGTAATCTTCTGCTTTTATCTCAAACCTGAAAGGCTTTTGAGTCCAAAAGCCTCTCTACTTTTTGGAGCCATACCCCTTGGTCTCCTAAAGGTGCCACATGAGGCTACCCACCATCACCCCTCTCTGCCCTGAGATCTTTACAGATACAGCAAAGTAGCCCTAGAAACCTGCATGGACCTACACATTAAACTGCTGTGCCAGAAATGTTCTTGTAAAAGCCTGGATCCTTCAAAAATACCCAGAAAATACACTGTTTTTCATTCTGAGATGCTTCTGGTAATGCCTTTGTCTACCTACACCTTACAAGTGATGTCCCTTAATGTCTACCAATTTCCAAGACTAAATAATAATTTATAAACCAGCCATGGGTAAAATGATTTCCCAATGGATGAAATGCCAGATACAGTGCAGATCAGATCTATTTTCACAATGAACAAACCAGAGTGGAAAGTTTGATAGCAAAATGCTCCAGCCACAGCAGGTCTGTGGTTGTCCCTGGACCCTCAGCTGAGGCTGCTGCCACTCTGAAGAGCTGCAGGACACTAATGCAGGGCATCCCTGGAACTAAACATGCCCAAAACTCATTATTTTGTAGAGACTTGGGTGGAACCCCAAACAAAAAATTGCTGAGTTCTCTAGGTGACAGTAATTATGATTTTCATGGTGCAAAGCCTAACTGACTTTTATCTGGCATGGCCATTCTGGAGTGACCATAACTATGTTATATTGTAACTATGTCATGAATCACAACAGGATTAGAAGTACAGGAGAGATCAAAATTATTCTGCAATCACCTCACTAAACAACATCTCATGCAAATGCATCCTATTTTGAAAAAGTAGGAAAAGCCATACAGTTGCACTAAGCTTGTCTATAAGAAAACCTCAGCCACTGAAATAAATCAAGGCTTTTTCCTCTTTCAGTTGAACTAGGCCATGGCCAGGTTGTGACAGCAGCCACATGGATGCCTGGGCACCAAAATGCAAAGTTTATACCACACTCCATGCAGACAGAGGCTGTATGTTAATCCCCAGTGGAGGTTACAGTTAAGCACATTTCCTTTGCTTCAACTGAGACACAAGAAAACATGAAGGTTTTCTCCAGAAATGCTGACAGGTATCCATGCACCACCTGTGCTATACTGCAGTAATTTATTGTACTTTATTCAAAAAAATGGAGAAATGCAGTGATGGGTGATGAGAATTTTCCAAACACTCCTCTGTGTCTGGGCATTTGTCCCCAGGGCAAGGCAAGGCTGAGCCCAGCAGGAGTGGGTGAGAACCCCAGCAGCAGCCAGCATCCCAGAGCAGGTGGGGAAGGCTGAATAAAGGTGTTGCAGACAGTGCCCAGGTGCTGGGAGCACTGGGTTCCACAGGGAACCAGCAGCCCAACTCTCCAGGGGAGGGCTGGAATGAGATTGGTGCAAGCAGCAGTGCTGGTGCACTGAGGGCTGCAGCAATGCATGGCCTCCTGCATTTCCTCTCAGCAACTCAGCCTCTCCTGTCACAGTGCCATTCCTCCCTGAGGAGAACAGTGCTGCCAGTAGAGGACTTGAGATGCTTTCCTGTGACCAGATTCTGCATTCATTTTAAAACAAATGGGATGGTTTCAGTTTTCTGAAACCAAGATGCACTATTGTACACTACCAGCATGCTAATGAGAAAGAGGCTGAGAGGGGGAAATGGGAACAAAATGGGAATAAAGAATAACAATTATTCCTTTTTTTTCTAGTAGCTATTTTTAAGTGTTAATGTCACTATTCAAAACAACTCAGAGAATTTACTAGGTATTTTTATCACTTTTCTATGCATAAAATGCTTATTTGAGTAGCACTTCAGCATAACATCTTATCCTTTTTGATGCTGATGGTGAAGTACAATTATTACTTCAGTTTTCATATCATTTTAATTTGATGTATTACTTTTGAAAAAGCTCTGAAAAAACAGAATGCTGACCTCTGACTGGGAAAAGAGCTAAGGAAAGGTCCTGGAAGAGTCACACGTCACCTTATCCTGACTGCATTGTACTTCGTGTACATTTGCTTTCTATTAGCAATCATTACTGCCAGTGCCCTGCCATTTCTACTGCAACATAAAGGGTGTAGTTAGAAAATAAGCAAAGTATAAGAACTACACATCAAGATCAAGCTGTGCTCTACAGATCAACAGTATTGCTCACAGCTGTTCTTATCAACATTCCTTATCAGCCATGCAAACTGCAGTACTCATAATAAAGTGTGTTAATTATCCTCAGCAATAAAAATATAATAATCAGCTGCTATAAAATCCTGATAAAGACTATTTGTATTGCTTAGACATATGCATGATGTTAAATAGATCCTGAAACATGGAACAAATCTGAGCATCAACATTTTATACGTTATAAATGACAAATTATGACAAGAATGGAAGTTGCAAAGACATCAGGTGTAACACCTTTCTAGGTAAGTTGTGTTCTGCCAGCAAAATCTGTATGATCAAATGGCCACTTACTTTGGAAGGGGAGCCCTCAGTGATTTTCACCAGCTGCCAGAGAATAGAGTAGTGGGAACACTGCAGTGCCTGGACAACGATCTGTAACACAAGAACAACCAGAATCTCAGCAGGCTGCCAACAGCAGGCACAGCAGGAAGTGTATGGAAAATCTATCATGCATTTTGTGGTGAAAATACAGGAGTGGCTCTTAGCACTTTTTATTTTCAAGGGAATCATGTTTTTCCTTGGTTGGTTTGGTGCAATAAGAAATCAGCCTACTAGAGGCAAAAAAATACTGTCTAACTGCTGAGAAGCACAGAAAACTGTGCACTGGGGTACTGCAAGAGAGGATTTCCCAGCATGACAGAAGTACAACCCAACATCTACATCTCTCAGGTCAAAAGCATCTGTTTAAATGTCTCTAAACCTGGCTTCCCTATTAAACAGCCTGGAAATCTGTTCCAATGTCAAATGAACATGTAGCCCAATTGCTAAAAAGGAGAAAATACAATTTGTCCCATGGAGAAGACCAGGGTCACATCCATGGTGCCCAGAAAAGCATCCATGGTGTCTCTTGAACAGTTCAAATCCAGATTAGGTCCTACAACTGCCAAACTCCTCAGGGTGGCCTGCAGGAAGAACTACTGAGCAGAGCTCAGATTTCAGAATCTTTCCCCTAGGATCTTATGGAGGCATTTAGAGAGCCACACACTGTCAGACCCAGAAACTGAGGATGGCTGACAGCTGCTGGGACAGGTTTTATCTGCCAGCTCTGTCCCTCCAGGTAGCACAAGTCCAGCATGAAGCAGCAACTGCAGAGAGAGGACTTTCACACACTCTGTGGCAATGCCTCATTGTAGGGTCCTTTCTACAAAATTCTTGTTCAGAATTCCATGAGAATTTATTTTTACTAAATGAAGCTGAGTTAGAATTAACAACTGGCTTCTAACTGAAACCAAATCAAAACTTAAAATGTGTTTAAATGCTGAAGTAGGAATCTGCAGTTTAAACAAGAATCATGGCAGAATATGAGACGGTTCCTGTGCTAATCCATGAGAAATAAAAACTGAACTCTGAGGGAACAAAGTTCAAGGTGTTCACTAAAAGAACTCCACTAGGATGTTCTAGTTTCCTGGTTTTCATAAGCTTTCATCTTACCTTCAACGCACAATAATCCTTTGTGATAATTCTAATTGCAGCCAAGGCTTACAATGTGGGTTTCAGTGTAAACACCAGGATTGATGCACTGCTTTTCAGAGTCAGGAACATCAGCTATTCCCAGCTTTACACATAAGGAAGTTGAGGGAAGGAGCTCAAAAATCACAGAACCCAAGATTTTCCACCTCTTAGCCCTTGACTCCACTACAAATTTAATAGCAAACTCTGTTTTTCCTACATCATTGGAGTGCACTGAACTTCTGAATTTCTGAACAACCAGACTCTTTAGAACCTTGAACACCCAAGTGATGCAGTGCAGGTGTTGTTAAGGGTACCTGTTCTGGCATAGCTCCGTGTTCAATTCCAGTTCTCAGCAATCTGTAGCAGTTACTGAACAGATCCCATTTGGTCAGATCATGAGCACTGGAACGAGAGGAAATAAAGAGGGATTAATTGTGTTCCTCAGAACCCCCAGCCCAGAGAGCTTTGGTGGTTTCTACAGCTGCCCAAGCAGCTGCACAGCAGCTCACTCCATGCTAAAAGCACAAATCAGGCTTTCTGATAAACCAGAAAAATGTTTTACTACACAGGACTTCTGTAGGGAGGAGATAAACTCTCTCCATACCATACACCTATAAAGGCTATTCAAGTGTAGCTGCTGCTTCTCTCTCTACATTATCTTTTGGAAACTTAGACAGAACTCCAGAAAACTCTTCCCTGGTATTGCAGCAGAAATTACAGCCAAACTCTGTCAATATCTGAATAAAAATGGCTTTAAGCAAAATAAATTTGTATATTTTTCTACTGTCTCATTTGGAGAAAAATAATACACATTACCACTACATATTAAACATCCTGAATATCTGAAGTGAGATCATATTACACATGGACATGAGATGGAGATTGTGGTTGTCATCCTACACACTGTTCCACATTTCAGTTGCAACAGCCTGATTTCATCAGTGAGAGGAATAAAAATGACATTAGGAACAAATACTCTACAGCCTTTTACAGACCTCAACAGCTCATGAAATGGCTTTGTAATAGAGAAATGAGAAATACAGAAGAAACAGAAAAACATCAGGTTGCCTGAAAGACAAAAATACTCTCTCAGCAAGTTAATTTAAGTTTAAAACATTTTTCTGCAACAGTAATAAACAGAGATAAGAAACAGTTTATAACACGTTTGTAAAAGAGCAAGCCAGCTCAGAACAATCAGAAACTTGCTGATTGAAATATTCACCTGGAAGAAGGGATACTGAGACTGAACTGGGAGTCTCAATTGGATGCAGCAGCCCCTTGCATCTGACTCATCCCAGCACCTGGATCACCCAGCCAAGCTCACTCCTCCCATGGCTGTGCCTGCCCTGGGTTAAATCATGGAGTGCTCTGCTCACCCAGAAGGGGTAACTCTAGTTCCAAAAGGGACAGAGGCTGAACTCAGCACTAGGAATGCCCAGGTCCTGCTGGAAGCCCTGCCATGAAACACCTCCCATGCTGGAGCATGTTAGCCCTGGAAAATGTAAGTGGTGAGAGCTTCCCAGAAAACACAACCATCAGAGTGCACTGTGCACTGCAGGGCTGTGCCATTAAAGCCAAGGTGAACCTTAACATCCAGTTCAAATCCATGAATAGAACAGGAAAACTTAAAAAAACCCCCTGAAACTAAAAAGGTTAAAAGTGTAAATTTTTTTCACAGACTTAGATGGTCTTTGAGGTACTAAAATAAAATGTCTCATAGATAAATTAGAGGCTGCCAGAGAGCTGCCTCTGACTGGTGATATTAAGCACAGAGATGCTGCTTACATAAATCACTGGGTTGCCAGCAAGGCAGAGTGGTACCTCCTTAATTACAGCACTGTAATTAAAGCAGTAAAGTCTCCTTGGTGTGCAAAGGCACATATCTGCACAGATTATCCTACAGAGAATATGAAAGGCAAAACTGTCTCATTCCTGCCTTTTCAGTTCAGAAATTCCTTGTCAGGCAGACAGCACAGGAGCCATGCCCCCACAGCTGGGGACACTCAGCTCCTGCCCTCAGCCTGGCCTTACAGCTGAGCACAGGACGGGCCCTTCAGCTTCCAGAGCTGAAAAATTTTAACTATGTAAAGTTACACACGGCTTTTCAATTGAAACTTTCTTAAAGCAGAGCCTTCACATTACAGTTAGGCATATTCTGGTACCTCTTTTATCTCTTTTGAGTTACTTAGCCATCAAAACCATAAGTTATAAAGGCATCTTGGACACCACACAATTCTCCAGAGGTTCAGATTGACAGAGGCTCCCAGGAAGAAAATTCACACAACGCAGAATTTCCCTTTAGTTCCTTCCACGTTAGACTCTTCATGGATTACAGAAAACAAGTCCCAGTATTTCATCCACGTTTTTTTTAATTCTTATGGACTGCCCTGTCTGCTGGGGCACATTTCTGCCAGACAAGAGGCAGGTGAGGTAAATGTACCAGTTTCACAGTGTTTCTCAAAGTGTGGCATAAAACAGCTTAGAAAAGTTTCTTTTCCAAGAAGTGACCTTTCCACCCCCCAAACTGCTTCACTTTTTCAAGATGCACATAGAGAGGGAAGCTGTGCCTTGGCTTTGAGCAGCTGTGCTACTGATACAAGTCTAATTTCTCTAATGAGGTTTCATTTATCATCATTTCTACTTCTCAATATAACAAACTTCTGAGTAACTCAGTCTGAGGGTCAACTACCGGAAAAAAAGGTTAAGCAAAAAATTTGTCTAAGAGTAAGAGATGATGTGATGATCACCTATTTAAATGTACCTGTCTAGGAAGTGTCCTGACTGATCCCATTGACCCCGATACACATTGTTTGATCTGAGAATTATCATAGTCCCTGTGGGTTTGTGGAGCCAGTGTGGAGGGGGGAAGGAAGCAAATGTTGTATCATACCTGAGGACTACTGGACAGTAATAGTAATGCTCCTGGTTTCTAAATGTGAAACAATGTCCTCCATGCAAGGCAGGACCAACAGGCACACCCAGGGGAACAGAGGTGATGCTTGGGATGTGTCTTGCATTGGATTTCCTGAAGTAAGTAAATAAAAGATGCTGAGATTTTGCAGCATACAGACTGCTACAGCACTGATGTGTCATGTGTGAAAGTTCAACTGAATTACAATGGAGTCAATATGGAAAAAGTCATCTCCATGTACTTAAATGCTAATTTGCTGTGAGATTCTGACAAAAAATACCCCAAGTGGATACTCCAGGAGGTGTACTCAGAAGATCTCAAGAAAATTTATTATTGCATTCTGAAAATGTGGAAGGAAACTTTGTAATGATGAATTTAATTTGTATTGATACATGATATCCTTGTTCTGATGAATCATAAAGTGTGCTGTGAGCCCTTTGCTGAAATGACCCTCTCAGAAAGAGGATTAGCTCAGGCTTGGGAAATCCCAAGTATAGAAACCTTTTGGTCTGGAAGGCTTTTCCTGTAATGTCTTTACCATGTATTTTCCATCTTGCTTTTTCTTTAAGTATGAAGCAGCAGTTACCAAGGGGAAAGAAGCATGGAGAAAGTACAGTGGAGTTTCTCTCACTGGAAGAAGACAGGGACTTGTTTCTTCCCAAAGCCCCAGCAGCAACCATTTCCTCAGTGCCCACTCAGGAGATCTCCTGATTTCGTTTCTTTTGACTCCCAGGTGACAACAGACAATGACAGAGTCAGACCACAGCACTGTGCCTTGAGACAGAACACTCCATGTGTGTTCTGAATTGAAGATCCTCCCTCATAGCTAAAGGTTCTGCAGAAATTCTGTATCACATAATGGTGTAGTTGTTTGCTATCACAGAGATGACATCAAGACAGTAATGAAGATCTCATTACTTCTTTATATGCAAGCAGATATTAGGAATTCCTATTGAACTACAGAGGTAAATAACCAATCAGCTGAGGAATGATACATTAGCTGCTTCGCATCTCTTCAGCTCTGATCTTTTGCTCTTTCCTGGTTTTCTGAAGGTGGAAGTAGATGTCCCTGACCTTATTTGTGTGTTATCCTACAAGGCTTCTTTATGGTCTGAATTAACACTAGAGACCTGGAACCCTGAAGGAAAAAATATATATGGAAGCCCCTCAGGAAAGCCTTAAGATTTGTGGTTCCCTCCTGGATTTTAAGTAGAGCTTTCCCCAGGACCACTCAGGAAAGGCAGACGTGGCACCAGTGTGTTACCAGGGAGACTGCAAACCTAATATGCACGTGTCAGCATGCTGCACTGTGGAAATTAGTAACAATTTAATGATCTTTGTGGGACTCTCCTTGAATGGCAACAAAGAGTAGAGATTGCAGAACCATTTCAGACAGTGATCCAGGATTCAGGATAAGTGAAGTCTAAGCACAGAGAGAGAAACAAAACCGTAAAGTTGTAAAAAACCCCAAGTTGTATGAAAGAGCTGGCAGAAGGAAGGTCCTCTCCCACATTGTGATAAGGAAGAAATGATTTGTGCCTCTCAGCCACCTGCACATGAAGCTTTCTCTCATGCTGACCAGGAGCAAATGCTTCCTGCAGTTAGAGGGAAGATCAGGCCTCTGTGCTATGCTCCAGAATTCACAGCTCCAGTGAAGTTCTCCAGGCTGCTCTGCATGCACTGAGGATGCCCCTAGGTCTGAGAGCAGCAGGAACCTGAAAAGCTGGTTCATGCCTGGTGAGGGAGATTCTGTGCAATTCACATAGGGAAATTTGGCCAACAATTCAACTGCAGGAAGAAAATGCATCTTCCAGGCTCTCACCATAAACTATTAATTATTATTATTGCTGCTACTAATTAATTCTGAATGTTGAGGAGAAGTAGCTCAAAGGCATTGAGAAACAGCTTCCTGCAGGCTCTCCTAAGCTGAGCCCCAAAGAACAGGTGACAGAGAAGTGTCCCTTGTGCCTGACTGTGCCATGCAGGGGGGAGCAGGACCTGTAGTAACTTACTCATGGTGTAAGGGCATTGGGTGCAAGGCAGGGGGTGCCACTTGCAAATCCCATCTGCAAAGGTCATGGCATGACAAGCAAGGACCCAAATCAACCCCAACGGTTCTACTGACAAACACCACCACTCATTCCTCCACTCCACTTCAGATTTCAGGCCATGTGTTTGCTCATTTCCCCACAGCTGACACTGCTGATGCTCTCTGAAAGGATAAAATTAACATCACAAATTTGTGAGGGAAGACACCACCTACTTGTGAAAAGACGTCAGCCTCTTCAGTGTGGAGAGCACATTGTATATGTCATCATCATCAGCTTCTTCCCCCTGCAAAGGAAAGGCAATCCATGAGGAGGGCCCAGCAATTCAGCCCAGTACCTTACTGCACAGGCAGGAGCAGCTTCTTAGGGGTTTATTCTGATATCAAAACTGTCTCCAAATATTCCAGTGACTTTTATGTAGATTCCATAATATTTAAGTAACCACTGCACAGCACTAAAACGTAAGCAAGATCATCTGACAATACTCAGCATTATCACTTGTTAATACCCAAACCCGTATCCTCTAGCAGTAGAAATCATTCCCAAGGCCAAAATCTGAATTCTGTCTTATTTTACAAAAAGGACTGGACCACCAGCTTAATCACTAGCTGATGAACATGCTACAACACAATTTTAGTATTTTCTGCAAACTAAACAGCAAGTTCCCTTAGTGAATCAAGTGGAAATAAGGTATATCCAACCCTAATTTTCTAAAATTAGAAACCCACTTGAAACAGCTCTTCTTCTCTATTTCATGTTTGTAATTTCTTTTCCATCTAAAAGCCTAACAATTAAAACATCTTTCTGCCTTCAGATGCAATTGTCAGTCAATGATTCTCTCATTATCAGCCCAGTGAGAAGCCATAAAGCAGTGTGATACTAGCTTGGGTACCAGTATGCAATTTTTAAAATTTAAAATTATTAAATAGATTTATTTAAACTAATTATTCAAACAAATATAATTTTTAAAAGAGTATAACAAAGGCCATAATTTTAAATCCTTGCTACTGCTGTTCTCTTTCTTGTCTTCTACTTTTGTCTTGGTTCTGTCTCCTGATCTCTGTGTCTCATGTCTGACCTATGCACTCGCTTTTCCTTAGGGATCTGAGGCTCTTAATTCATTTCTCAGATGCCTTTCAGACACAGTGCTTCTCTGCAGGCCTCAGCCCTGCTCTCCTTGGAGTGAACACACACCAGCATCTCTGTGCTCCCTGTGGTGAGAAAGGGACCCCTCAGAGGATCCTGCTGGCCCTGGCCACAGCCCCTCAGGAGCACAGCCCCTGCTCTGCCCAGCAGCCCCAGGGCATCCCTTAGGGCTTTCTGCACTGGAGCACAAAGGGAAGCCACTGGCAAAGAGAGGTGAAAAGAAAAGGAGTGGGAATAAGCAGGTACTGGCTTCCTGATTCAATAGTCATCGTAGAGCAGTTCTAAAGAAAAAATGAAATTAAGGAAAATTGCAGGCAAAATTTTTTTGTCTCCTAGTCTGCTACTCCTGAGAAGACTCTTGGGAGGGCATTTATAAATCCCAGCACCTCAGTGCTCTCCTCTGCCTCCCCTTGGGTAAAAGGGTGAGCAGGCCCAGGAAGGCAGAGGCCTGTAAAAGGCCACTATTTCCAGGGCTCAGCTGCTGGGCATCCATTGGGTGTGCACAGCTCAGGTGGTTCTGAAGCTGCACTCGAGTGGCAGTCCAGCCTCAGCCCTTTTTGCTGCACAAATCAGGTTTTGATCCTGTTGGCCAGAGGTGAGGAACTTCAAAAACCCAGGCTAAGGCGTAATGTGGCAGTAGCTGGAAGGATTCCCTTGGCACACACAGATGGCCAGAGATGGAGCACAAATTCTAGACTGTTTTTCCAGGTTCTGATCAGAAACTTATGAGAAAGTACACCAAAAATGGCAGACAGGTAGAGAGCAAGCTCCAGGTATTTTACAAAAGAATGCACAGTTGTGCCCCATCTCCTCTGAGTTGTGGAAGCTTCCCTGCATGTGGTGCCTTTTCACTCATGCACATTCCTGCAGTTATACAAACATTTTTATTTACTCTGCCATGTGACAAGGCATATTTGCAGTGTGCCTGTATGTGGCATGTTACATAAAATAGGAAAAAAGGCTTATTTCCTTTAATATGCCATTCTAAATCGGGGACTTAGCTTAACTTTCTCTAAATGTACATCAAAAATTAAATAGATCTGCCACAGTTCAGTGCATGACTACAAGCAAAGAAAAAGGTCTGTGCAGCCCTCATGTTCTGTTTGAAAGGCATGAAAATTACAACAAATTAAGTAGTGCTACATAAAGTTATATTATTGCTTTAACTTTAGGAGGAGGAAAAAACTACTACGGTTTCTGTTCTTGTTTAATATATTCCATCTTATGCATTTTGAAGAATAAATTCTTACAACTAAATCCCAGGTACTTCCAGGTTTCAGACCTGTATCTTTTACTCCTTCCAGGGCTCTTTTAATATGCCATTAAATCCTCTCTTCCATTCAAAACATAATCCTGTCTTGATTTTGCTGCCTTCATTTGGGACTATTGGAATCACTACAAACATTAATGTAAGTACAACTTCCTCTGCATTTTTCATCATTTTTCACTCACTCATCCACTTAATTCCTTATGTAGACTGTTTTAATACTCAACTAAATTTTCAGAAGCAAAACTGTCCCATACTGTTGTTTTACACCATCAATGATTCAAAGGCTTAGTGGCTACTGTAAGGGACTTTCTACAGGGAGAAGTAGCTCTAAATAATTATGAAATAGCTGTTGCTGCACCACATCCTCAGATGGATAATTTCATGTCTTGCTAAGAATGTTTTTCTGTAGCCTATCCTAGCATATTTTAGGCAGTTAACTTTAACAACTTTAAGAAAACAAACCTCCTGCAGTAGATCCTCGACAGAATGGTTAAATCGATCCACAAATTCGTCAATGAGTTGGCTGTGAGCTATGTCAACTCTGTTCTGGATGGTGTATTCCTCACTGCAGAGGATGCTGTAGGTTTTGCTGCAGGCTTCCAGAACATCTGATTCCACATGCTTTTCCACAACAAACTTAATTTGCTTCAGTAAGGCATCCAGATGCTGCAGAGCAGAAAAGAACTTCAGCTTTCCCCTCAATGGCACAATGACACCGAGCAAAGCCACTGCCAGAACAGCCAACCAAGGCTGCATTGCCCATGTGCCAAAGGCACAGCACTGTGGGGCTGAACAGTGGGAGCAACCACACTCCTGCCCAAGGCACAATACCTTTTCCATTCTGCCCGTGCTGTAGATTTCCAGGTCGAAGTACTGAGGGATTTGAAGGAGGTTTGCAACCTTCTCAGCATCAGCAGAATACTGGAATATCATGGCAACAAAGCAGACAACAGGCAAGTAAAAATAAACTCCTGCACTACAGAATGAGAAAGTTTAAAGACAGCTGTAAATCCCAGTGATTTATTTAGTTGGAAACTGTACCTTTGATAGCAGCATGGGAAGTGCAATAATGAAATGCTCCGTTAGTTTATTTCTGTCGTCTATCTGAGTTTTTCTTTCTTTTGCTGTCAAGACCTGGAAGTGATCAAACATAACTACAGTAAATACATTTTCTGCATATAACATTCATTAACTTTTCTAAACATTGTATTACAAACAAAAATATGCAAGTGTATTTTTAATAAATCAAAAGAGGAGGGAATAAAAATCTCAAAACACATTTGGGCTGAAGAGTGATTAAGTGAGAGGACTGTGTGTCTTAAGAAGCTGTGATTGAAAAGGAAAATACCATATTACCTAGCATAACATTGTCTCCAAACATCAACATCTTTTTAGGATTGAAATTCAAACATAACCCAAGTCCATGGAAGTTTTGCCATTGCTTCCAATTGTACTGAATTCTGGCTTTCACACATTAAACCAAGTGTTAATGTAAAACCTCAGGGCAAACTGAAGTATCATGAAGAAAATCCAAACCAAACCACATTGAAACAATGATTTTCATTAGCAGATTCATGGCCTCCTCTAAACTGGAATGAGTGAGAGCATACTTCCAAGTTCACAGAGAGGTACTGATGCACGAATGCAGAACAAAACTCCCTTGAAACAGTGACCAGAGAGTCAATAATCAAACCAGCATGCTTCATTAAAGCTTAGATCTGGCTTACTGGCTTCAGGAAAGAAAGGAATACTTTTGAAAACAAACAATGATAATAAAATACTCGTTAGCTAATGATCCACATATAGCCAATCAGCCAGACCACACAATAAGGGTTATAAGCTGAAGTCAGAGGAGAAACTATTCCACAAGAAGGTGAGTGCTTAATAAGAAATCTGTTCCCATTTCAACTCAGAGAAGAAGTTGGTGAGATCACCATGCTCTGGTGACAGCCAGGCAGCTGCAGCCCCACTCACCCTCTTGCCAGTGCCCCTGCCCACAGGGGGATGTGCCTCGGCAGCCTGTCTGATGGTGCACACCATGAGCTCGATCAGAGCGCTCTCCTGGCGGTCCGACATCGCTGTGGGGAGAACAGGGCATCACTGCGGGCAAGGCAGCACCAGGGGACACGTCTGGGACAGCAGGGAACACCCACAGCACCGGGGGAACACACACACACACACACACAGCACCAGGGGAACACACCCACAGCACCGGGGAACACACCCACAGCACCGGGGGAACACACACACACACACACAGCACCAGGGGAACACACCCACAGCACAGGGGAACACACCCACAGCACCGGGGAACACACCCACAGCACCGGGGGAACACACACACACACACACAGCACAGGGGAACACAGCCACAGCACCGGGGGCACACACACACACAGAGCCCTG
>VZUI01037349.1:0-59427 GCA_013401135.1 Cettia cetti | reverse complement strand
TTTTTTCCTATGTCATCAGGAAATGCAATCCAGGAATTATTACAAAAAAAAAAAAAAAAAAAAAAAAAAGTGATAGGGCAGACAACAGCGTTTTCCAATAGGAAAATTAGGTGTTTCTATTCTTAATACTGTTTCTCAAAAAAATCTTAGAAGCTTTTAAGGAAAAACACCTCAAGTTTCAACTATCTTGAAAGACCTGGTACTTGGTTCTTTTACCCAGGCTTTGAGTGAGAAATACCACCTTTGATTCACTTTTTAAAAATCTCTTTTACCTTTTCAAGTTTGAAAATTAAAAACAGTAAAATAATTCATTTTAAAGTAAAAAAAAAAGTAAAAAATAAAAATGTATCACTTTTTGAGTCTCATGGGGGGAAAGCCTTTAATGGAAAAATATCTCAAGGATACCATCTCAAAAATGTCTCAAGATCATAAATTAGAATAATCTAATTGGATTTACCTCGTTTTTATACCAGCTAAGAATGCAACCCTCTACGTTTATCTGCAGAAATCTTCAGTCAGAAATTATTCTTCTTTATAAAGTGTTTCAAAGCCTTTGAAGAGCTGTTGAATGGCAAATTTCAGTGCTTTAGGCCACCTTCCGTAACTTAGTGGAATATTTGTGCAATTAAAGATATAACATATTGTTTGGTGTGGTGTACATTTGAGTATTGCTAGTTCTGTCTCTCTAAAGAAGAAAAAGCTTTGTTTAGTGGAAATGACCCAAAGCAGTAGGTGGATTAATTTGTGTTTGGGTACATGAAGGAATTTTTATTTTATAAACAGAAACATATTCTTTTGATTAATGGACTTTCAGTCTTCAAAATGCCTTTGCTATATCCCTTTTTGGATGAAAAACATATGTTCACCTTCTAATAAACTGTTACAGTTCTGCTGGCACAACTTCTTACCACAGGTTTGCCACAGGAACCATGATTCACACTATCATGTGTTCTTGACTATTTCAAATTATAGTTATTAAGCAGTTCTGAGAAGGCAAAGCTCTCACAAAAATCAGCACATCTTCCAAGGCCCCAACTGTTCTGCAAACATGTCAGGTATCTCATCCCTGCCAGCCTCCTCACTATGAATATAGACATGCATTTGTATGGGGTTAGGTCCAGAGATATATTCTGCAACAAACACTTTTAACCCATTCATTCTTCGAAAATCCTCTGATTCTTAATTCCTTTTATTTTCTATTTTTTCCACCTCATAGTCTGACTTTTTACTACTACTTACCAGTTTGTGCTATCACTTCCCTGACAGTGTTTCAGGGTTACTAACTCTCTTTAGTCATGAACCTCTCACCAGCCCCTATTTCATTTCACTTCACTCTTCCCCATTCACCACAACCACTGTGCACACAAATAACAGACCTGGATCCTACTATGACGTTAAACCAACATGCAACAGAGACAGATTTGGGGTTCCTTCATTTTCTTCATTGGTCTTGCCAGTACTTTATGTACTGCAATTTTTTGGCTGCTTTTGGGAAAAAAAGTTAGTTAAGGGGAAAAAAGTAAGAAACTCCTATTGCAGAGGGCAATAGCTTTTTTTGATGTTTTTAATTGGGTGTGTCTGTCTCTAGGGCTCACAGCTTAAAATAAATAGACCCCTGGGATGACTGTGCTGGCTAATTTGCAAGATAAGCCTTTTATGTTGGGATTTTGTCTGGACAAAGTGGACAGGCTGGAGAGCTGAACACACAGGCAAACCACTCACTGAGCCTCTTACATCACACTCAGGCATAACTGATATGTTAATCACCAATGTTCAAACACAGTTGCCAGATATGATGCCAGAAATAACTCCTGACCCTGTTATTTCTGTTGACCTACCATATTTCTTCACTTTGGCCTCTTGCTTCTGACCCTCACTCACTTTTGGTTTTGAAATCAGTTTCATAAATGCTTTTCTCCCCCAGCTTTGCCCGTGTGCGGGGCACCCCCCCGGCACAGCCCCCAGGTTTCCCTGGGGAGCCCAGGGCCGCTGTGCCCGGCCGGCACAGGCTGAGTCACCGCTCCGGGCAGCGTTCGGTCAATTACATCCCCTTCATTTGAGCTAATGCCGTCAAATGATACCGTGTCACAGGACTTACTGTAAGGCCAGGGGATTTCTCCCGCTGCCCGAGCTGCTCAGCCTCAGCTGTCAGCAATGATCGCCGTGCGATCGCTGCCAGGGCCTGGCTGCCAGGGCCTGTCTGTGACACCCCGGCACTGCCAGCACCCCCTGCCCGCTGGGCTGCCGCCTCCCTCACTGAGCCAGCCACTGCCTGCGGCTCCCGGGAGAGCAGTGGGGAGTCAAGGAGTGCAAATATAATTCTGTGATCCCATTGAGACACTGGAGCGTGCCCAGAGAAGGGCAGCGAAGAGTCTGGGGCTCACCACCCTCAGCTGAGGAGTTGGGGGGGCTTCAGTCTGGAGAACAGGGGCTCATTGCTCTCTGTCGCTGCCTGGAAGGAGGCAGCAGCCAGGTGGGAATTGGCCTCTTCTCCCAGTCAACTACCCACAGGACAAGAGCAAATGGCCTCAAGTTGCACCCGAGGAGGTCTAGATTGGAAATCAGGAAAAACATCTTCCCCAAGAGGATTGTTGAGCACTGGAATAGGTTGCCCAGGGAAGTGGTAGATTCACCATGCCTGGAGGTATTTTAAAGACCTGTAGATGAGTCTCTCAGGGACATGGTTTAGTGGTGAGCTTGGCAGTGTTGCATTGAAGTTTAGACTCAAGGATCTGAAAGGTCCTTTCCAACGTAAAAAATTCTATGGTTTTTTTTCTGAACTTCACATTGGTACCCAAGGGAATCACGTGTTTGATTCTCCACTGCTTATTCCCATGTGCAATTCCTTGGTTTTCTGTGGAATTAGTCCCATTTGACACCGGGATAAATGACAGTAGCATTTATTCCTGTCTTGTAATAAAGCATTGCATTTAAATGGGCACGTTTTACTTGGATTGCAAAGTACTTTACTGATGTAAATTAAGTAAACCTCCTGTCAGCCCTTGGAGATAAACACAGAACATTATATCCTTTTTAGAGGTAGATAATCTGAAGCACAAAGGACTTGAGACAAGAAGCTTGGCTGCCTAAAATTAAACACCTCAACCCAAATGAATAGATTGCAAATCCATTTCTCACGTTAGAAAACAGCTCTTCCCCTCCAACAATGTCAAGAAAACAGCAGCGTGTGGAGTCTTTGAACCACACTTCACAGCCATGCATAGTAAAACCTTGGCAGATATTTAGATACTGAGTTCCCAAAATTAAGCTTAAGAAAAAGAAATTTGCTGAGATTATTTTCAAGAGAAAATGTGACCATTAATCAAATAAATTGTTTTGGATTGTGAAAAAACAATCTTTAATCAAAAATTGCCTTCAACATAAGAAAAAAAAATCTGTTTTCTTTTGAAAAGTGATTAATTTATCCCTTGAATGCTACAACAGAGAAATTATGAGAGCAGAACAATTTCAAAGGTTCACTCTGAAGTATAGTCTAGAGACATGTTTCAGATACCTTGGTTTTAGATAAGGATGAACCCCAGGAAAGCTTCTTGTGCATGTTCCAGAAAAAGGGACTGGGATTCTGCTGGGGATTTCCAGTCATTTCACAAAATTCTTCTGTCATTCATCTGCACCCAAACTACGAGAAGTGAGAGTCCCTTACTAACAGAGAGCTAGTGGGGTGTGGGATAATCATGGCTCAGAGCAGGTCCTGTGCAAGGTCCTAGAGATCCTCTCCAAATCCTAGAAGAAGGGATCTTCTAAGGAGACGAGACGGAGAAGTGCCAGAGGTGGCTGGGCTGAAGGTTGACAGGCTGTTCTGGAATAACCTCTCTCTCAGGGAGTCAGAGCCCAGAGGGACTGACTTTTCACCTCCAGAGATGCTGCACTTTCTTTGGAAGTCAAGGGGTGACTTCTACCAGCTTTTCAAACCACTGACTTGTAGAGGAGAAACAAGCATAATTCAATCAGGGTTATTTTTGTTTTGTTTTGTTTTATTTTGTTTTGTTATTTTTTTCCTCTAGGTACCAGGAGCTGATGTATTCCCTTTATAGTAGAACTGACAGTAAAATGCATCTGTGGTAAGAAAAGTACCCCTTCTTTCTGTTTTATTTCTGGTTTTAAACCTCTGCTATAAAATAACATTTAGTTTTATGCTTTGTTCAAATATCACATATGATTCATGTTTGGTGAGTCCATACATAAAAAGTGTAGCTTTACCAGGTAAGATTTTCTTATTCAATTCCTTTAATTGACTTCATACTGCACTGACATCTCTGTAATATAACGAGGTCGGTTTTTTCAATGTAAAACACCTGTACAAAAGGTCAAAACAATGCAACATTGATTTAGGTGTTACACAGGGACAATTTGACATAACTAGTTTTAGAAGTAGGTATTAGATCTTCACTTCAGATTGAAATTTAAGATGCATGCATATTATAAAGTGCTGGGTGATCTATTACTTTCCCTTCTTGGTTACAAATTGCCTTTGTGCCAGTAGGCACAGGGGCACAGCAGTGATGCTGCAGACATCACTCTGCAAGGATGGATAACCAAAGGAGGAGAAGTTCCAGTCACACACCAGCAAACTCTGTTTTTCATGGAGAGGCATTTATAGAAGAATGCAAAACACACATCTGTTGAAGCATTTCACTAAGAGCCAGAATATTTATTACACTTTTCTGAATGAGATGACCCAACTGACATGCTGATTTGTTTAGCATCTGCTATGACAGTGGAGAAAAGGGCCCCCACTGAGCCACAGAAATCATGGAATAGAAACATGGGTGGGAGGGGATCTCTGAATCACTCCAGTCTCCTGCTTGAGGCAGACATGTCACTATCACTAAATCACATCAACAATGGCTTTGTCTACCCTAAATCGTTAAAATGTCCTTGGATGGAGACTCCACAGCCCTTTGGACTGCCTTTTCTAGCATTTCTTCATCCTTCCAGTGAAAAAAATTCTCTCTTTCACCAAATGAAATCTTCTAAGATGCAATCTGTGGCTGCTACATTTTCTGTTACAGCTGAGAATAGTTTGGCCCTCTCATCATTTTAGCCACTCTTTAAGCAGCAGTCAGAAGTCCTGTGGTAAATAAGTACATGTTCCCATACTTATTGTTACTTTTGTAAACTTACATTTTAAAATATACCAGCCCAGGTTCAGGATTCATTCGTATGAGCCATTCTGCCTCTCCCAGCTGGGATTTGTCCTGCAGAGGTGAGGTGCTCCTATTATGAAGACAGTCCTGCAATCCCCAACCAGAATCAGTGATAAGACTACAGGTTACCAGAACCAGCTTCTGAAGGTGCCTGACTCTCATCACTGCTAGTGTTGCTTAATTCAGCAGCTGGGGACAGCTGCCTGAAAGTAGGTAGGATTGGTTGCTTTAGAAGTTCTGTACTGTGTCCCCCATGCCACATAAGATTTTTTTCGGTGTAGAAGAGAGGGTTAGAACTTATTCTGCCAAAAGTGTTAAATAGCAAAACCCAACCTGAATGTCTCCTTGTTACTCCAAGAAAAAAAAAAAAATCCCTTCCTATTTCTCAGTATTTTTATGTTCCTTAAAACTTACATCAGGTTTCATTTTGTTCTAAAATGAGAATAAGATCATCAGAAACTAATTAGAGCTGGTTCTAGTGTAAAACCACAGTGGAAACCTTTCTGAAATGTCAAAGCTGCTGTAGTTATTACTTGTCCTGGGCTCTAAGGGAGCCAGAGTGGTTTCCAGGTTTTGTGTGGTTTCTTTTCTTATCTTTTTTTTTTTTTTTCTTTTTTTCTTTTTTTTGGTTGGTTGGTTGGTTGGTTGGTTGGTTGGTTGGTTAGTTAATTGGTGGTTGTTGTTGCCTGGTTGACACAACAATCGAAAAATATAATGGCAATTATTATTGTGTATCCCCAAATCACACATACCACTCTCATTTTTGTTTTTTTTGTTCCCCTAACCCTGACTGTAGTTATGACTGTGGGAGGAGAGAGCTTTGAGTAAAAAATCCTAATGATCACTTCTGTCTTTTTATTTCACTCCAAGATATATGAGTGCATAACTATGTGTCCAGACTATCCCAATTAGATGTGATTCTAGATTAATATTTCTATGGTCTCTCCAGTTAGTTCACATTACTTAGTTAAGGTTTTTTTCCCTTTGTCTGCAAAATGATGACTTAGAAAAAAGAAGCTTCTGGGAATTGACTATTTTGATACAGTTTTTTCTTTTTTGAGGTCTTATTGCCTTTCTCATATCCTTGATGAAATTTTGGTCAAAAAACTGGAGTGGAAGGATGAGAAATGCCTTCTTATGCGCTAATAGTGAGGCATAAATTAAGTCCCCTCTGGTTCTCAGTAGGAACCTGAGCTATGTCTTGAGTCAGCATCATAACCGCCAGGCACTGGAGAGGAGAGATAGTGGTGTCTCTCCTAGAATTCCTACCTAGGCATTGAAGTGTGCTTGGAAGCCAGACTACATCCCAAAGAAGGGCTCTAACCACCTACCAACAGGCTCCTAAAGCCTCAGGATCTGAAAAGACCTCAGGAAATGATCTGTTTTTTTCCTCCCCCCTTTAGACAGTCAAGCTACGTGAAGCTGTTTCTCATAGATGTTATTCTAACCCGTTATTAAAAGCATTCACTGTGGAGAGTCCACACATCTGGGGGTTTCTGTTTAAAGCTTTAAAAATGTCTAAACTAGAATAATTTTTTTTTTTTAATAATTTGGTGGTCTTTTAGTTTTTCGTGGAGGTAAGAACCAATATTCCCACCTGCTAGATGGGAAACTGAATTACAGATAACTCTGGGCTGATTACCATGATGCAGAAAACTACATCTTCCCATAAACCAGCTATTCTACACAGTGGATATACACTTTAATTCTATCTTGATGAAGATAATGTTGGCATTTTCTCTTTAATTAACCTCTTATGTAGCAATTTGCCTCAAAGAAAATAGTGCATTTTTTCCTGTACATGCCCTACACAAAGTTCTCTCCATACATGGCACCTGTTCTTCAAAGTTAACCAAATGGTTGCTTACTAGTTTACTGTGATTTATTATAAAATTTTATTAAGGGTTTATCACAAAACAAGAAAGAATTAGCAAATAGTAGAAGGGATTCAGAGTTTAAACAAAAAATAAAGGATCAGAAAGGGCTGCAGGTGTTCATCTCATGATTTGAATTTGCATTAGATTTCAAGAGGAAAAAATACAGGACAGGTTGTAAATTGAGGTAAATTTCAGTGTCAGCAGTTTTAATGATTTTATTGCAAATCTTGCAATAGTAAGTATTTGCTTTGAGCTCAAACCCTCTGAGCGCATGCAATTCTTGGGATTTGTTATCAAAAAAACAAGCCAAAGAAAAAGCCACAGCAAGCCACAATAAGCTTGAGTGTCTAGTGAAAAATTGTGCTGTAAGTTGAGAAATGATATACTTAAACTTTTCAGGACCATGAAAATAATCAGAATGTATGTTTGGCATGAAAAAACCCAGGGTAATTGCTACCTCATATTTGTTCATATATGTAAAAGGGTGTACACATCAGCTGTAGATTTGCCCCCCAGGGCTATAATAAGAAGGAATTTACATGACCTGCAAAAGCCAAAGAATAAATTAACTTAGAGTGAAGTATTTTTGCCACTGTACCAACTGGTATTAGCAATATGAGCAAATTAGCTGTTGGCATTCTAGACTGACTTCCGTCTGAAGGGTTTTCTGGGATAAATAGGCTGGCACCTGTTCTAGCAAATTCATGCTGTTTAGATAAAGCCAAAAACTTTGAAAAAATATTTTTCATTTTCTTTACATGAAATTAGGCTTGAAATTGATGGAAAAATTTGTACATTCATTAATTGACATTTCTCTCATTTTCTCTTCATGTCTCCCCTAAGGAGAGTTAAAACACTTGCCATAGGTGCTTCTTGATCAGCAAATTCACTGCCTCTCACCATACTCTCACATCAAAAAGTTACTTCTGTAAATATATCAGATTTCCCTGTAACTGATTTTTTTTATTATTTTCCCTACCCACTTCTCCTAATGAAAGACTGTTCCTGAGCTTGCATGAAGTGACTGAAAATTTAATTTCCAGACTATATTTCCTAGTCTTTTGCTTTTGTGTGGTAGCTGTCTTCTATCTTCATTTTGTATTACTACTTATCCTGACAATATACATTTCTATCTATACTGCAGTGCTAAGACTGATTGGTGTTCTTATATCTGACTTTGTAAAAAGTATGAGGTAATTTTGATTATTATGGTTTTTACTCAGTAAAGAGCAAGTTTCCATGACTTCCGCATAGTCCTTGATTGCTAGGAACTTCTTACCTGATTGCCTCAATTATTCTATTTTAAACTTCTTTCTCTAACCTGCAAGAACACAGAAGAATGAGGTGGTTTCTGTAATCATACATTACTACCCATTTGACTTGTATGTTTTTTGGGCTGTGGTGTTACGCAAAATTATTAAAGACCTCCAAGGTGAACATCTTTGGCTGAATTCAGGAAATCAGTTATCTTTAGTTACTCAAGCTCACAGCAGAACCCAGTAGAAACATAAGTCTTCTATCCAGATGAATATACACTTTTTCACAATAAAATACAACCAGGATTTTCAGCTTTCTCATCTGGAGTGTAATCTTTTCTTTCTCTTTTATGTAAATAATTTGCAATGGAAAAAAAACCCAAACCCCAAAGTAATAATGAATCAGATCTTGCAATTAATTCCTAGAAAAACCCCACCACAAATATTTTATAGCCCCAGCTATGATATCTATTTGTTTATCCTGAATTCTGCTTTGTATAGAGAGCTGCTATTTTATCATCCATCTACTCAGGCCTTTTTTCCTCCTGGGGAACACCTTTGCTAGGTTTATTATTAGGTTAATTATTCAGAAACATCTTAAAGGTTTACCTGCTGAACTGCCTTCTTGATAATTCTAGTATGATTTCCTAACATGTTGTATTTTCACTCAAAACAGAGTGAAACAAACATTTACAGGCCTGCCATAAACCACACAGACCACAGCAAGGAGTCTTTGTCACCAAACAGGAAGTGAAAGAGTATTTTTAAAAATATCCATTTCACAATAAACAGAAACAGGTATTTTTGCACAGAAAAATAGCAATTATTTTTACTGTTGCTAGGTCTTTTGGTGTATGAGAAATACAAATATTTAATTTTTTTGTCTCCTGTATCAATTATTTAGATATACATTGGAAAACTATTCTTCTAGTCTGGCCCCATTTAACTGTCAAGGACAAACGAATGCAGGCAAGATTAATTTTATTCTGACTTCTGTACATATGAGTATTTGTGACAATTGCAAGTGAGCAGGTTGTGGCTGCTCAAAGAGCTGCTATTTAGGAGCTAAAACATGCCAGCTGGTTGTGTGAAGTGCTCCAAACATCTTGCAATCAATGACTAAAATAGTGCTTCAAGCAGAGAGCTGTGTTGGGGCAGCAGCACAGACTCACTCACTCCCCAGGCTCAGCAGGGAAGAGAAGCTCCTTAAGCTGCTGTCCTTTGGCCATGTCCAATGTGAGTGAATAGATGGAAACAGGCATGGTCTGGTGAATAATGAGTTATCTATAAAATCGCAGACATGAGCATGCACTATGAAATTGTGTGTTCTGGGATTTGGTATCAGAAATTATCAGAAACATCCTTTCTTCTCCTTTTTCCATCCACAAACCTACACATAAATAAGTGATTGTTCATGAAAATGCCTTGGCTGCTCTGTCTGTTTCTGTTTCTTTTAGGGGTTTTTCTTTCCTTTTTTTTTTTTTTTTTTGGCTTTCCAATTATGATTTTCCTGTAATATGATCAAAAGCATTATCTTCATAATTACTACAGTGGTACAAAATGCTTGCCCTTCAAGATTTATTGGTTGGTCTTGTTCCAATGACATCTGAGTGTATAAAATGCTTATTCCATTCATTAGTTTGCTCTTAATCTTTTTGTTTATTTGGTCAGAGGTCAGAAAAATATAGAAATGCAATTACTATTTTTTTAATAAATATTCACTATTCTGATTATCCTGTGATGTGGGTAATTAAAATAAATAAACAAACAAATAAATGGAAATATCAAAACTGTCCTCTTCCTTCAAAAACAATTATCACAATTTTTTAGATTTCTTTAAGACTCTGTGACCTGAGTGAACAACTGTGAATAATAAAGACCGAGTGATGAATAGCTGGAATGATTAGTTTGCAAACAAATCATCAGCTGAGTATCACTTGTCCAAACTATTCACCAAATATTTATGAGTAAGAAAATAGTGTTGCTTCACGAACAGTGTGATTAGAAGTGACATGTGGGATGAGTCAAGGAGATGGAGTAGAGATGGGAAGTCAGATTTAGTGTAATGCCCAGAAATAGAGACAAGGCTTGCTTTCCCTGGGGGCTTTCAGCCACTGATGTAGCAATCAACCCAAATATCCATGGGATGAAATAACCCAACTCTCATGGACCCAAACCTAGGTAGAAGAGGACAGTCTTTCATAAAGCAGTACAAAAAACACGGAGGTTTTAGAACTGTCACCTTAAAGTGAAAAGTCTTTTATGATTTATTTTTCCATTACCAATCCCAAGCAATTCTGGCCTTGCCAGAGTCTGGATGTATGCCTCTTATTTGAAATTGTGTTTTGGAACAATTTTCCTTTTTACACTACTTCTGGAATTTTGGAAATATGTCTCAATATAATATGACCTCGAACCTTAACTGATGTGCTCTTTTAGATCATTAATGGAGATATTATGAAAATGGAATATAATATATGTGTCCAATGTGTTTGTAGGAAACTTCCAAGAGGTTGCAGTAACTTATTTTGCTATTCTGATAGCAGTGCTTAATTGCTGTAAAAATACTTTTTAGTGCTATTTTAAGACCTAATCTAAATTGTTTAGAGTAGCACAGCTGCCATAATCTTTTTAGTTAAAAAAAGCAAAACACAATCAAAAGTCAATATCTGAATATCATTGAAAAACTCAATTTTTAATTGCAAAATTGAATGACAATATGTTTTTCACTGAAATCTTAACTAATTTGATTAAAACATTTTGTCACTGGGTTTCTTGGGAATCCTAGCTTTGATGGAAAAAAAAAAAGACATGGTATTTCTAAGGATTTCAGATTTTGCAATATATTTTGCAAAATCATTAACAGAAATATTAACATCTGGTCATGAGTTTGTTTCCCCAAGTTTCTGCCAGCATAGGGATTTTGAATCCCATAATTTCACAGTGGTATAATGGCACAGCAGAACAGAAAATTGTGGTATAATCTACTCCCTCCTGACCACAATGTTTAAGTTAAGCACAATTTTGCTTTCTCTTGCACGTCACTTGCTTTATGATATAGAAAAGGAATTATGCAACTTCTGTGTAAGTTTTCTGAGTAATTGCTTTATGGATGGCCATGTGTGTTCCACTCAGTTAAAATCCAAGTTTGTTCTCACACCATGGGTGGATGGGTCAAATGTGCACTGAGGAACAATCTCATTTGGTAAGAACAGGCAAGAGTCCATAAAGTTTATGAGGCTACATAGATAAATACAAGCTTCTCCTTGGAGTTTCCTGTTAAAAATCTGCTCCTTTGGAAGGATTCTGCATTTAACAAAGGTGAATTCAGAGACAGAGCTTTTGCACCTATTACCTTTTGTCCTGCAAATTGTTTCCAGATTCACTGCAAGGATTAAGGTTGGGAAAAATGCTTGTTGAAGAAGAAGGATTTAGACAGGAAATCTGAAAACACAGGATCATATCCTTGATGGACCAAAGTTCATGTAAGGCATTTTCACCTCCTGGACAAGAGCCAGTGCTACAGGAAATGATACAAACTTTGAGTAATGATCTCTGACAGAATGGCAAACAACAAATGCATGATTTTTTCTAATACATTTATTTTTGTCAGTTGTGATCAAATATATTTCCAAATCTGTATGTACATTTATTTACACATAAAGTTTTGACATGTTTAACTTTCTTCTGTGATCAGTTTTCCAGTATGAGCTCATAATCAGGGTGCATCTATAGGGAAATTAAAAAAAAAAAAAAAGTCTTGAATTTTTGAACTCCAACAATTCACGAAGTAGTTTTAATGAAGGAATGTTCTGGTTTTTAATTTAAGAAGAAATAGACAATTTGTGTAAAAATGGTGTTCTTGTTTTGAACGGTTGAAGGATGGTATTTATAAAGGTTATTTTGAGCATTTAACTATTGTGAAATTCAGTTTACCAAAGCCTACAAACTTAAATCCTCCCTGTCGTTAATGGAGAGAGATCAATATCTCCAGATGGTGACTCTGAACAACTTTGGAAAATATTAGCATAGGATTATGTGGATATCTTCTACTGTGGCAAAGCTTTGTTTGTTTTTTAAATGACATAAAGAATTCTGGTGAGCAAGTAAAATACAGAAAAAAGCCACCCAGTAATTTTGTGTATTTTTTGTATAATGCAGGAAAAACCCAACCCTTTGCAAGATATTTTTGTGGGCTGCTGAGCATAAGCTCAGTCGATGACTTGAATGAAATGCAGCCTCTGAGGTAAGAGAACATGCTCACCCCACACAGACAGTGCTCACAACACCAGCAGAGCTGCATGTTTGAGGATCTGGGATCCTCCAGCAGATCCGAGATTGAAACCAGGATTTCTGACAATCACACAGTGGATTATAACAGATTTTCTTCACAGGAAGTATTCCATTTTGACAAGCTCTTCTTAGAATTAGTAACTTGAGCTTACTAACTTCCTCATTTTGGTTTCCCAGTTTATACCGCTGTGCCGGTTACCATAGATGCAGTGTGGTTGTTTCCATGGGAACAGGTGGTGTGCCATAAACAAACAAACTACAGAGCCATAACTTCAGTTCAGAGCCATTATTCTATGCTACATTTAGCTAAATATAAATATTAATTGAAAGATGATGTGAACAACATTTAACATATTTTATGGCGTATTCAAGTTGTTATTTAAGTAATTTAAATGAAAATCCAGCAAGGCAAAGCCATCAGGTCTTTGCAGAAGTATGAGACAATAGTTTAAAAAGCTTAAAATCCCAGTTCTAGCTTCTCTTTTTCTTGTATCATGTAACTTTACCTCTGGGTCTCAGATTTCACCTGTATAAAAAAAGAATAACAATATTTATTTGCTCTTGGAAGTCAGATTTAGTCAGATTCGGTCTGGTTCAAGAAATTTTTTAAAATAACTGCTGTTTATCATCATCATCATCATCATCTTAATCATTATTATTGCTATCATTTTTTTAAATTGAAACTAATTATTTGAATGACAAGACATAATCTGGAATATAGTCCTCATAACAGAAGATCTGTTAATTGAAATAATAACAGTCTCACCTAAAACCACACTTGGCTTAAAATACAAGTTTTATATGACCCTGAGCTTCTGATATCCATAAAATATCAGTCTCAACATTTTAAATTATTAAAATATTACAGCTATAATTGCAAAAGAAAAAACTTTATCTCAGCTACACAAGTACAAACTGGACCTGATTCCTACCACATTCATTTAATGGAATTTAAGATTGTTCATATCTTTGAATTTCAAATTAGAAGAACCTATTTTTAAGATGGTCCAGATATCGATGTCCAATTCCATATGTGCACATGGGCTTAGAAAATCAGGTTTATTTTCTATGTCTGACTTGACAAAGCATCATGAAAAATAAGATGTGCATTTACAGATTGGAAACAGTAGTCAAAGAGCATTTATCTTTCAGTGCTAGTAGAAATAAACCCCACCTAGGTAAATAAAACAAGTGTGATTTTATAACTAAGCTCCACTGAACATCCATGAAGTCATCACCAGGCAGTTCAGAGTGTGAAAAGCTCATGTCAGCTTGGAAGTCCAACACTGGGAACATCTGAGATCCCCCATCAAGCAGAAGCAAAATCACCCTCCCCAGCAGCTGCTCTCTGTTTGAATCAGGCAGGAACTGCTGAGCAAGAATGTTGGGGACTACCAGGGGATGTGTAAAATTTACATATGTGAGCCAGCCTTAGCTATTGAGAGAGTGACAGATCTTTTCATTCAACTTCTCTATGATTTTGCTAATGCAGGGTCAGATGATTCTCTCTATTACCATGGACAAAAGGCTGGGGACCTGATACTCTCTGAAAGCTGAGGGAAGGCAGGCTCAAGAACCTCAACCCTGTCCATTTCCCTAAATATGATGAAGATATTTCTGTGTTTCTGGGACAGAATATTAGCCACAAGCTGTCTCCCAAGCAACCTCCAGAGACAGCTCTTCCAGAGAGTGCTGCCCAAGACACTTCCCGTTTCCAGTGTGTTTCCCTTTCTAAAACTTTGGGGACCTGCCTCTCTCAGAGCTACTCTGTGAGGCACAGCAATTACTGTTCACTGCAGTTAAACTGCTTAAGTGAAGGCTACAGAAGTGTGTGGTTACAGTTCATCAGAGGAGAATGCATTTTCACCCCATTTCCTGGAGGTTGTGTCCTCATGTGGGTACACTGACAGCTGCCTCTGGGTGATACAGCCAGAACTTAAGTCAACAATCCAGGAAATGCCACTTATAAAGATTGCTTGGTGGCAAACACACAAAAGCACATTCTCTTATGTCACTCCTTTACTTAGCTGCCCCAAATTAATAACTTCCTGATTTTTCTTCTGATTTGGTGTCGTGTCTGTGGGGATAAAGATACTCAAAGCACCGGAGCAGAGCTGTGCTATGCATGTTGCACTGTTCTTGCCTGGAGAAAGATTATTCTGATAGTCACTGCAGCGTGCTTGGCAATTACACCAAGCCTGAAGTGACTATATCTTATTCTGCTTTGTCCACACTAGCGTCCTAGAAGTCTTACGATCTGGGGTGGCTGGGTGCTTGCTTTGCTTCTTTTTTATTTGTGAACTGCAAGAAAGAAGAAGAGAATACGACAGTAGAGTGATTTAACCCATGTTCCACTTTCAATTCCTGCACTGCTATGACTTTTCAAACTTCTTTTGCCACAGCTGAGACACATTTCCCAAAGCTGTTGTATAATAACAGCTGGTGGCTGATTTAAAATCACCTGAATGCAAAGTGTTACATTAGCCTAAACTTTGTTAAATATTAAAGAGTAAAATTCACGTAGTTTTGTTACTGGAAATTTCAGGCAAGTGAGTGCTGTAAAGCTAAAATGCTGAGAAAGCAAAAAGAAATCCCCAAAGTTCTCGAAGTGTACTTTAAATCTCATGAGTCAGTGTGGGGATTCTTGGCTTACCTGAGTACTGACCAGTGAAGCAACCTTCAGGTTTTCCTTTCATATTGCACCTCATATGATAGCCTTGTTAAAAATAGAAGTGCTGAGAATGGATTTTTCTAATCACAACAGTCAGGCAAAAGAAAAAAGAAAAGCCATATGTATTTGCATTAAAAGCCTAGAAGAAGAAAATACAAAGGTTTCTCTTTCCTTAAAAGCTCAGAAAATGTGCTAGATAAATGTGTAACTCATACCAGGACTTGGTAACACCATGATATGATTTATATTAGAACCTCATGAAGAGCAGCCCCCCACAATGAGATCAGGCCCCAGAAGGCAGTACCACAGTCACAGATGGCTGAAACAGGGGTCAGGTCTCAGCCTTCTCTCCTGCCAGCTATAGAAGGGAGCTGGGAGATAACACAGAGTTAACCCTCAACATCCCTTCCACATCCCACTCATAAAATATCATGTACTCAAGTGGCACATTTGGATACCTCCCCACCTCACTCTGTTATTCCCCACAGCTTGGCCCTGATCCCTCAGAACTGTGGGAAAATACAGAATTGTCTCTTTCCACTGCCCAGGTGCACCTGACATAAAAAGCAAGCTTCAAAGGAGATGTGGGACTTTTACCTGACACTTCCAGCCAGCTGCGACCCAAACTCACAGGGGCATTATAAGCACATTGCCAAGCCTAGAATTCCAAACCCTCTCCCATCATGTCCCAGCACAGCTGGTGGAGACCAGCTGGGTGTGAACCCCATGCTCAGCAGGGGGGCAGGCATGGGGCTGGTGCCCTCAGGGGCATTGTGATCCCAGCCAGTGCTTGCCTGCATATTTGCCAGCTGGAATACACAGGGGCTGAAGTCATAGCTACAGAACAGGCACTGGCATGCTTTTACTGTCATGTACAATCCCCAAAGCAGTGTCAGTTGCCCCTAAAATGGATTTTACTGTTGTATATTAATCAGTAAAAGGAACCTCAGTCAAGATGCTAGCTTTGAGATTGAAATGAAAAATTGAAGAGGTGATAGTGCTGAATAAAAGATGATATTAGCCATAAGGCATTTTAAAGAGATAAGAATACAAGCCTGTATAAAGCTTTAGTGTATTCTGCATCTAGGGATCTTCTACTTATTTGGATAAAACACCTTTGCACAGCAGATGGAATCTGATGTAATCCTGTCATCTGACTGAATGTGCTTGTTTTCCTCTGCTGCCGAGAGCATGTGCATTGCCCCAGTCGGGATCTAGTTGTCCTAATCTGCATAGAGGGTCAAAGTTCCTTTGCTCAAGGATCCTGGATGTTTCTTGCATGACTCATACACTTCTAAGCAGCTAAAGGTAAAGACCTTTTAAAAGACAGACTGCCCCTCTCCTGAGAAAAGCTGACTGGGAAAAATTGAACTGAAGGTGTCCAGCTGTTTTTAAAAAATACATATACATGGCAGAGAATCATTCAGTGCTTTTGTCATGAGGAGCACTGGACTGGCAACTCATTCTTAAGTTTGGGCTGCTCTTTGGCATGAGAAAAACTCTTGTCTTTAGAGGAGGAGAGGACTACAAAGAATTAGAGTACATACAGCTGTTTACGTGCACTTGGGCTTAGTCAGTGTTTGTATTGCAGTGTGTGCAGACATCCAGCTCCTGCAGCTGAAACGCATTGGAGTTCCGACTTCAGTGGGTGCTGGGTCAGACTGAAAGGGACAGCAAACAGCAAACCAACATTAATTGAGGCCACCTATACTTTGAGTAATTACACAGCAGTGCAAATGGCAGGGCAAAACAAACATTGGAAACACAGCAGTAAAATGGCTCGAGGAAAGAGGAACTGTTCATTCAAACGAATGCTGTAACTGTTAGACAGTTTTCAAATAAGCTGTCCCTCTTGAATTTGGCAGACAAGATCTTTTGGTTTCACAGGAAGGAGCAATTCTCGTCGGAGCAGCTGTAGCCCAAGCTGCAGCAGCGATGAGACAGCTTGATAAATCAGGCCCTTTTAAGGTTACTGCCATTAAATTAGTCACTTGAAAACACTAAATATCAGCTTGTAAGATGATCTTTTCAGTAGGCAAAGGCCTTTTAATTTTTATTAGAGCAATTAGTTCTTTTATAAGTCTCAAAATAAAATTAATCATTGTGGTAATACAGCATGAAATAGCTCCCCTAGTTTCAGTTAGGAACAGGACTTTCAAGGAGGATTTTTTGATGTTTACTTGCTTTGAGGGGGTGGTGTCTTTTTCCTCTCCATTTGCAGCAAGCTTTATATGTAAGCAATAGGTTTGGAGGCACAGGTCTCTGAAGGCAGTGTTGTGCTCAGGAGGGAAGCTCGCCAAAAAGGGAATTCCTTTGCTTTTCTCAATCACATCTTCTCCTTTCATCTGAATACACATACAGCCCTAGCGCAGTCTCCCATGAAACAGTGAAATGACACATCCATATTTAAAAAAGAGATATTAGAAAGGTATTATTATAACCCAGTCCCTTCACTGTCTCTTTTTCCCCTCCAAGACTAGTTCTACTTGGATAAATAACATCTTTTTCTTTCATTTGCATTTTTAATGTCTTGTTTACCTTTTCCAAGCCATCAGGGCACAGAGCAGTTTTTAAATACTTTCTCAACATATTTTTAACCACTTCAGTATAGAATGTTCTTATTTTGCAGTTATCTTTTTTTTTTTAAATTAATCTCCTCATTTTTGTATTAAAACTTGAATACTCTTATTAATGCACATAATCACTTGTACAGTACTCCTTGTGTAAGGACAATGCATCAAAGTCACACTACCAAATAAAATTTCTCTGGTGTCTAAGGCATTGATTTTAGTTTACTTAACTGCAGAAGTTTAAGATGTTATTTAACCACAAGTCTTTGTTCTGTGTTTCTGCTTGACCTCAGTAAGTGGCAGTAATCCTCTTTCTCAGCCACTTCACAGCAAGCTGGCTTTCAGCTCAGCCTTCAGGTGGCTGTTAACTTAATAACCATACTTTCCTGAAAATTGGTGGACTAAGGGCACTGTATCCCCAACTTTCCAGTGGGGGTGGTGAGCCTAGAAAAAAAACAGTGAATGCTACTGGGCCCAGGAACAATAAACCAGTGCAGCAAGATTCGTCAGTCATAAGTCATGGCCTCTGATCTCACAAATCCTGACATGTGTTCTAAGTTCTCTACAAGTGAGAAATTGAATGGGATTATACAAATTCATACGCGTAAGTATGTGGATGTTCTTCCAGATGCATGGTGTAATAATGTTGGCAGTATGACACAAAGGAATTAACCTTATACTGCCAGAAGATCTCACTATTTGGGAGTTAAAATCCAGCAGTCAATCATCTCTATTTTAAGGATTCTTTAAGACCATATGAAACAACAAAACTAAAATAACAAAGCTTAATACTGTGAATATAGTAATGATATTTCCATTTCAATATTTAAATAATCATTTAAATATTTCAACAACTAGAAATATTTATTTGCATGCACTCACAATATTTAATAATTGCATTGCTGAAGCATCAGTATGGGGTTAATTTTATTTTATTAGAGAAATCCGTAGCTTTGCTAGCCCTCAGTTTGCTTTATGATTAGTGGAGAGAAGTAGCTCTTGGAAAGCCTTTAGTGAATATACTGTTGTAACAAAGTAGGAATTTGAGGTGTTCCCAGGCATCTCCATTGTAGTTATCCACATCTTGTCAAATGAGTCCTGCCCTTATTGAATAGATGTCCTTTTTGGTATCTCTACATTCACAAAAATAGTTGATGTGTTCTAGTCTTTAGCAAACAAAATCTTAATTAGATTTTTGTTAATGCTGATGTATACTTCCAGGGAATATTGACTTTAACATTACTTTCCTGTTTTTCTGCC
The DNA here is from genome assembly GCA_013401135.1 of Cettia cetti. Classification (NCBI taxonomy): domain Eukaryota; kingdom Metazoa; phylum Chordata; class Aves; order Passeriformes; family Sylviidae; genus Cettia; species Cettia cetti. Next base: position 40,332 of record VZUI01037349.1, on the reverse strand, counting down.
ACATTTCATCTTGAAAACATCCCCTTTTTAGCTGATTGCTCCTGTTTTGGCTTATAGAACTTTGAAGTCTTCCATTTTGATAAACATAAAAAAACCTTTGTTTTTGGTTTTGACATTTCCAAAACAGATGTCTGAATCCTCTCTCTTCAATTTGTGGACTTATTGTGTTGGTTGCCTGCTGGACACAAATTCCATATTCTGGCTTGCTTCAGTACCAAAGGTGATCTCACAATCTCACAACTTACTTCAAAAATCAGAGCAGTTGATAGGCCTTCCTAAAGGAGTCTAGGATTCAAACTTTTTTTGTTGTTGTTATTTTTGGGGTTTTTTGGCTTTTTTTTTTTTGTATGGTGAAGCTTTATAAATTTACTTAAAAGTCTGTCTGATGTGGTTGCCTTCAATGACAGGGAACCTGGTAACTGAGTGATCCATCTCTGTATGCCAGGTTCCATTTCTGTGTGCCATGTTCCTACGTTCCTCAGTGACTGACATCATGGATAAGCATGTGATGGGTTAAGGAGGTAACAGTATTTCAATGTGATCAAGAGGATTTGATAATTTTTATCACATACTCAGAACTGCTCCAAAAATAGAGAACAAAAACTATTAGAAAAATATAAATAAAGCTATTCTGCTTATTTTCCTTTTTTTTTTTTTTTTTTTCAATATGCTGATCACATGTTCAAAGGGAAATACGTGTCAGTATTTGCTGATCAGCAGGAAAATTACAGTTCTCTGTGCACTTCTCTATAGCTTTGGGGAAGAAAAACACTTGCTCTCCTTTCTTTAAACTGTTAGCTCAACACAGGAGAAGAGATTTCATCTCATTTCCTACCACTAGTTGGATTGCATGGTTCAATTGTGTGGCTTTGAATTAACCATAAAAATGATAATTGCAATTACAACTATAAGAAATTATAACTTACTAACAAGCTGTATTTGTAAACAAAACCTGTGACTTTGCTGCTGTAGTAAAAGAGCCATTTCCTGAACCACACTAGGGGCATTTGCAAAATAACTTCTGTGTTATAATTCTGTGCTAGTTTGGTAATTCAGTGAAAACAGCTGTCCTCTGGTGGGAAAGCATTGATCTGTTCTGTGATGATTCCATGATCTACTCAATCAGCAGTGTAAAGTGAGAAATCGGCCCCCAGCTCCGTGTCATGTCAGCTGCCTAATGCCATTGATTTACAAGCCCCTGATTCTCATTCCAATGGGGATAGCTGCTCACACCAATATAATAGGCTCACATATTGTTTGTTGAAGATGCAGTGCTAAATAAAAATCATGTTTAAAATTGTTGGAAGAAGTTAGTAAGATTTGTGTGGAGGAATCATGTTTGAGTGAGGCAGAGGCAAGAGCACGTTTGCTATAAAGGGGTTGAATGTCTGGAGCTACACTGTTTGTTCTTGTTACAATATGTTGGATGAGTTCTAGTAATCAGTGTTGTCTCATGTGTGAAAACAACATTGTGATGCAGATTGTAGCTGTCAGATGACTCTCAATTATAAAATAGTCTTTGGAGACCAAGAAATGGAACCATGCAGTAAATGACACAATTTATTAATCAAATTTATCATCTTATTCTGCTTTTCCTGAAACTGAGAAGTTACTTGTGAATTCACTGCAGCCATTGCTCCTAATTATAATCACATGTGAAGAAGCTGGCTTCTGGACACCAGCTGATGCTACTCGTGTTTTACTGAATCATATAAGACACATGACCCTCCTTGTGCAAGCATCAGATCAGGGCATTTGTGTTCTTGTGACTGAATGCAATTAATCTAGTAGTTCTTCTGAGTCAGTGGAGTTTCAGTGACTTTGCATCTCTCAAAAACCTCAAGCAAATTAAATCAAGAATTTGATTTGATCGTAAGGAAAAAAATCTGTCTTCCTGGTGTTGGGGGTGGGGGGCTACAATTTCCATTAATTGTACCTGAACTCCTATTAATTCAAGGCAAGGCTCTGAAATGAAATAACTCAGTGATATTAACTGATGTATAGTAATTAGACATGATTTTTAAAGAAATCTTGTAAATCATTCAGGAAGCCAGCAAATTGTAGATACATAATGTTTTTGCTTTCTATTGGAGAAAATTAGTGATCATGTGCTCAAACTTTACCAAATGCTCTATAAACTGACAATTTAGGCAGTGGTATTACTCAAGTGGGAATTCTCTACCACACCTGACATTACAGAGTTTAGAAATTTCTTCTCTTCCTGATTTTATGTAAAGAAATACCTTCTGGTACAGATGAAAAACCTTACTGACATGAGGAGATTAGTTCAAAAAATTATTTATGTCTTTATTCACTTGTACTGAACAGCTACTGAAAATTATTTTTCGTTTTCACTTGTCTAGTTAACTTTATCAAAGAGTTCAGTCTTCCTACAGTGGAGTAAGTCTCTCTACATGCATACTGGTTATTTTATTGGGATAAATCCATTCCCCACACACTCCAGAATAAGACCTCTTGTAGAGTCATGGGACGCAGCAATCATTAGATGTATGGGCCTAGTTAACCACAGCTCATCGGCCAATAAATCCCCAGAGTTCAGAAGACACTTTCATTTTATAATTTAGTAGAGAATTGTGCATTTTGTGGAGAGAATTTTGCCACCCCTTGGTGAATATTGTGTAGGATATTTGCCAAGATTGTCATCTAGCATCTGAAAGTAGAGGAAATGCATTAATTTCAGCAGCATTACTCATGATCTCTGGCAGTTCAAGAGACATATAAATTTAACCCCTCTTTATCTTAAGCTAAAAATCTTTCAGCAAATGGTGGAAAAGATAAAAGTTCAGTTTTTAGCTCTGGGAAATGAGCTTTTAGGAAAAATGAAACCAAAGCAAAATGCCAACCTATTGTAAAATTTTATGGAAAAAAAATTCAAATGTATCTACCGCCTCTTTTGAAGAGGTTTTTATTCTGTATGAAATTATATTTTGCAGTGGATCAGGGATTCCCACTTGTGGTTTGTCCTATTTGCTTATGTTATGATTGCTCTTTTGCTATGTCCAACACTCTGGAAAGTGAAGGTGACAAGAATTACCTAATATCTTTGAAACTCAAACTATTTGATCCTACAAATTTAAGAAAAGGGGGAAAAGGATGCTAATGACCAATTATTTTAGCTCATTTTGATCTCCTGATATCATGTATAAGACTAAGTTATAGATAGTGAAAGTTCACAGTACTTCATTTAAAACACAGGTTAAATAGAACATAAACCTCACTCTAAATCTAACTTGTGAAAACCTATTAAAAATAATGCAATTTATTAATTAGTCAGACTGAGGTCTGAAACAAGAAATGTGTTTATGCACTTAAACCTGACTCTCTAAATACTCCCATTGAATCCTAACAGAGGGGTTTAGGATCTGTGGGCAAAATAATTTGAAGCTCTGGTAGCAAAGTACTAACATTTTGTACTAACATTTTTGTTAATTTAAGATTTTAAAGTTCTCTGTGATGTCCCTGTTTTTTGTTTTTATTTTTCTGAAAATAAGACAGATAAGTAATATATCTATTGAGACCTAATCTTTTCAGTTCACACCTCAACACTGAATTTTATACCACAGTCCTGGACTCTGAATTTTGGTGATTGAAGTATGCCAAAATCCATTTTTCTATCTTTTGGTAAAAATGGCTGGCAATAGAGCACAGACATTATACCTTTACTTCTACCATGAAATCAAACCCCTTACTGGAAGGTGCAGCCTAGAAAAAGCACAAGTTTTTATGGAAGTAGATGGGGGAAGGAATCTATTATAAATCACAATGTAGTTACTGGGGACTCAGACAGATTTTTCTCTGTCATTTCCAAGCATGAGTCTCTCTTTTGCCTTTAAGAGGCATTTCCATTACAGGATGATTCCACAAAATGATTTGGCACTTCAATTCATTATTTATCCTTCTAAAATGAAGCTGACCTAAAATCTCCATGCTGCAGAGTGTTGCTGTAGGAATGTTAATATTAATGCTGTTTTTTTAAACTCCCACACTGATGGGTTTAGATAATAGGGCTAATTGCAAATTCTTGAAAACATTATGCTTTCTTTTGTCTTCTAAATATTTGGTCACAGTAGTCACTTTAAACCATGCAGCATTAGATGCTTCTACCTGAGGTTTTATTTTGGCCTGTGTGTTGTTTTAGATATGGGACTGTAGTTAAACTTTAGCACCACTAAAAATAGTAGCTCCCCTCTAGAAGTGACCTGGCATCTTCAGAGAGAGGGACCAAATGAAATGTAGACCCATTTTAAGCCCTCTGTTGTCAGTACATCTGAGAAGAGGCTCAAACCTCTGAATTTTGCTTATTCCTTATGATGAACTGTTGGTTTCACGAAAGAAAGCTTGTGTTGAATGTTGTGCATGCTCCTAAATTCCTGTGGCTATCAGTAGAACTGAAGTGTGAGATTAAATTCTAGCATATGAGTTTCTTACAGGAGCTGACAAAGTCAAATCAAAATGATGTTACCAACTTCTTTTTGGATTAATTTTTCTGCTTGTTTAGTGAGTTGAATCAGCTCACTGAGTATTAGATTTGAATTAAAGACAGAAACATCAGTTTCAGGTTCGTGGTGAGGGGAAAGGATTTGGACTGTCTCTTCTGATATTATCAAGTCATCCATTATCTTAATTATGCAAGAATTTCAGAATTTGTCCTTGGTTCACAAGTTAAGGTTCATCTACTGTGTCTTAAGGAAAGTGATTCAACTGGAGCATTTTTAAATGCTTATTGATATCTCCAGTAATCCATGTAAATATTTTAAATTAGTTTTTCTTTTCCTGACTACTCAATAGCTTTGTGTTAGTATGACTACAGAGGAGAAATCACTGGTGTTCATTTAAGGAATAGGTTCAAAGAAATTCTACAAGAAATAATCTATAGACCAACCAATTCTATTCTTATCTGTATAAAAGGATTGTGTGTTATTTTCACATGCATGTAATGTAACTTCATCTTTCCATTTTCTATAATCTCAGCATTTCTTTCATATATAATTTTTTCCCTCTTGTGGCCAGCTGTTAAAGACTGGAGACCAAGCTTAAACCTATGAATCAAGAACAAATATAAACATTTGGGCTTTAGGTTTTGACCTGTTCTTTGGTGAAAGAACAGGTCAAAACCTAAAGCCCTTCTCCTTCTTTCTTTTCCCATCACTTATTTCCCTCTGGGTGGAATGATGCCCCAGGGCTCAGAGGCACTCGTAATCAACAGTGTAGTGCATTCATCACAGGACAATGTGGGACTTAGGCACTTCTTTCCCTGGAATGAAGTGATGTAGGTGCTGCAAAGTCGGGAGTGATGTCAGCACTGTGATGGCATGAGCACACAAAGGAAGCATCATTGCTCACTTTGCTTTTCTTTTAGAACCAGGATAATGACAGTAATGCAGGAAACCCCTAAGATGAGCCATCCTCTATTGTTTCACATCCAGGTTCACACAGATATTAATTCTTGCTGCCCACTATCCACATCTGTCTGTCAGAGAAACCCCAAAATTTTATGTGCAGGATACAAGTATGTGCAGTTTTCATTCCACATGACAGGAACATAACAATAGCCTTATGAAATATGATAACTTCTAGTTACCATATTATTATATGGCTCCAGGTGCATGTAAAACAGAGAATTATGCAGACATTATGAAGCATCCATATCCATGGAGTGCAAAGAAAAATGATATCCCATTTTCATGCAAGGTTTAGATTTTAAATTCTTTTTTGAAATAAAGACATTAATATTTTGATAGTAAAAGGTCATTTTTCAGTAGCACTCACAGATTGCCTATAAAAGATAATACTTCCCTAGTGGACAAGCTTTCTTACAATATGTCTTCCACATGCTAATGAAATCCCCAGAAAGCAATGGCTGGTTCTGTAGTTTGCTAGATAAAGAAAAAAGGGGAAAAAAAAGAGGACTTGGGAGAGTACTTTGTGCTGAATAATGTATCTCACTTCTAATTTATTTCACTCCTTTTTCTGCTTACAGAATATCTAAAAAATCCATTTAAATTTCAGATTTTTATGGATTTGTTTGTTTAGAAATGCTCAGTAATCTCTTACTTCATTTTTGTATTCTTATTGAAATGCCACAATGTGATCCAATGGTGACCTAAGTAATAAACTGTTGTTTTGTTTTCCTGATTGGATAATTTAGGTACTATAAGAAACATGTATCTGAAAATCTGTATGAGGGTTATCACCAGTTCCAGAACTACAATTAGTGGTTGCAGCACCTTAGGGCTCTTCTTTTTCCCCTGAGAAATGCCTTTTAAACTTCCCAGGAGATACAGCTGGTTTTCATTGTTATACAGAACTTGGAACCCTCACCCAGAGGTGCTTAGGGAGCAGAAATAGCAGAAATAATTGGGAATTTTCTAATGAGGGAATTTCACTCCTTGGGAAATTCCACTTTATTGTAATGGGAACTTCCCACAGCAACGTAACAGCTTTGAAGAAATCAAAGGATTGGGAAGGGTTAGGGAAGAGCGAGGCAGGTAAAAACCCCTCACTCATACCCTGGTGATTTGGCTGCTCTGTGAGAAATGGGAAAGACACCTTAGGCTGAGATTCTGCCTTGTTCAGTACAAAGCTTTATCTCCCGCTGAAATCCCAAATAATGACTTTAAGTCGCCATAGATTGGCAGGGTGTATCTTTCCTGTTGGATAAATCCTGCTTTGCATATTTGACTGCTGAATCAGCATATGATTTCTTGAAACTCAATAATCTCTTTCTTAAAGGAATAGTGAATCATCCAGACAGATTTTGATTCTGAAAATTGTCTTCAGTTTTTCTTATTGGAACTAGAGATCAAAAATTGCAGCATTTTGGACAAGTCACTCTAGATACCTCTGGACTACAGGGAATCACTCCCCCTTCCACCTCCCCAAGTTAAAATTTAAGTGCATGTTATATAAATTAAGTACATGTATTCAAAACAAACTTTTTGATTAGACAGTTAAAAACAGAGAAGATTGAAGAATTTGAAATAGCAGCACATGCCAGGTGTGGAACTATTCATCCATCATCTTATGTGAGAGATTACTCATTGTTCAGATTCCATAGAATATTAATTTTAAATCAGTTTTATTACGTACATCACTAAACCACCATTTGATATAAACAATCACAGACATCTACTGAGCTAAGAAATAACTAATAAATAGATAAAACAAATAACAACAACAACAACAATAATAATAATAATAATAATTAATGATAACAAAAGCCACAACAAAAATAGCACAATTTAAAACAGTAGCTGTAGATGAAAATATTTCATTAGGGTTCAGTACAACAGTATTTTGCTTGAAGATAAAGCCAGGTTGGTTGGGGGTTAATACTGAACAAAAAGGGTACTATTATTTAGAATGCAGTATTTTACACATTTACAGATTTGCCATGTGGATATTTATGATGGCTATTTACAATTATATTGAGCCACTCCAAAGCTCCTAGTTTTGATTACTCAATGTAAAAGGAGAGGGATTCTCTGAAAGGAGATTCAGGCTCTTTCAAATAGCTTGAAGTTGGGTTTCATACTGCTCCTTCTGTTTGAAATCATGGTCTGTAATAGACAACAGCAGCTCTGCTGTTGAGTTCAGCATGTGCAGCATTTTTTCTCACATCCTTGGTGCTATTGAGTGCACTTATCAAAGGCAAAGGGGGAAAAAACTTTTCATAAGGGAAAATTAGAGGTCCCTTTACAGACTCATTGCCTCCTTCCTTGTACCATTTCTCTGTCTCACTGAGACCACTCATCGCCCCAGCCTTTATATCAGCTTTCCAAAATCCCAGCAGTGACCTTGAAGTCTCAGCCCACCATGTTAGAAAATCTTGTCTGTGTAATTCTGACACAGCTGATTGTTTTGTTTGTTTGCTTTGTTTGTTATTCCAAAAATAATATCACTTAACTGTAAAACAAAACTCTCCTATAGCCACAGCTATGACGATTGTGTTATAGAATGGTTTGTATTGGAAAGTACCTTTTAAAGATTTCTTACTCCAACCCCACTGCCATGGGCAAGGACATCTTTCACAACTGCTCTCTATGATATGTTACACTCTAAAATGATCTGTTTCCCTCTGGTGCCCTATGGCACCTCTTTGTCTAGAGAACAATTGGTGCTGGAATACAATGCTATTAAGCAGAAGGATTTGGAGGTTGATTCTGTAATGTTTTACACCATGTGTATTCAGCTGTCTGTGTGATAAATGGGTGAAAAGTGCCTTTGTTCTAACTTGGTAACACGGTGGGGCCACTGTTCAGAGCCCTAAGTGACAGCAGAGGCAAGAGAGCCAAGGGTGGTTGCCTTCTGACCCGCATAAACCAAGATAACATCAACAAATACGACAATAGAAATAAAGTCAGGCAATCACTGGGGTTCTTTATCTGTTCCTCTAACCTAGAGTATATCTTCAGGTAGAAAAAACAATTGTAACCCAAAAAAAGAGCTGAAAGGGCTGAAAATGTAAGTTCCTCTATGCTTGCTAGAATAAAAAACCTTATAAGACAGAATCTCACCCACCAAAAACTTCTTTCCCTTGTTATCCTCCTCCTCTCCATCACTCAGCAGAGGATCTAGAGCACTGCATTTTTGTTCCAGTAAAAGGATAGTAAATTGAAAAAGAATATTTCAGAAAGAAGTCACTACTACTTCTTTCAGGTCAAGATGATACAGCTCTGCAACAGAAATGCAAATTTAATTTTAGGTTTCAGGTCAAATGGAAAACATTTTAAATTCCAGGATGAAATAGGATTTTCATTTATGAATTAATGTTCTCTGAATCCTCTTTTCTTTGTATTTCTTTCCTTCAAAATTTTGTAGGGTTTAATAAGAAAAAGCCCATTTCTTTTGATTATGATTAAAAAAAAACATGAAATAGAAGTTCAATATTTCAAGAAAAAATTAAACTTTCAAAATTTTTGAATATGAAATATTGTGTGTATGTTTTAGAGTGTATTTTTTTTTCTTTCTTCCTTCCCCTGACTGTAATAACTAGCTTAATATTATTGAAACTTCACTGTTAATTCTTGATTTCCTCCAGAGACAACCCCCTTTGAGAATTCTCACTCATCAGAGAATCCAAAACCAGAGTTAAGGAGTTTTACTTAACAGCCTCAGGATTTAATTTTTGTTCTCAAGTCAAGAATCTCTGAGGCATCTGTTTGAATTTAAACAGTTAACCCTTGTGTCCCTATTGACTTCAGTGGGAATAGTGGCCATCTGAAAGGTAATATGAATAAGTGCTTTTGTTGGTTCAGGACACTGCTGCCATTCTCACTGGAGTTCAGCAATGAATGTATGCAGCAGAAAATATGTGTGGCACTTGAACCAGAGGGGGGTTTAAAACACTGCACAGCCAGACCCGTATGCTGTGAAAATAATTCACAATGTTGTATTTTTGATGCCTTCCTCTTGAAGTCAGATAAGTGTTTCAGGGTGGGAAAGGTTACACAGCTGCACACAGGCACATTCTAAGAGCTCTTATCTTCTTGTTACCTTACCACACACTGAGCTGATGGGTTTATAAAATTAAAGATTAGTTTAACAGCACCTTTGAAGAGAAGCGTCATAGATGGTGTAGAACAGTTGCTGGTAGAAAAAAAAGCCATCTCCAGTGAATTTTAAGACAAACCAAATGCTGAAAAAGGTCAGGAGATCTTCAGAGCCCACACAGGGGATTATTTCTAAATAGCACTGATAGATCCCCACTGCCATGAAGGGATCACCAGCCCAGACTACACTGCTGCAGCTGCGCAGGAGCAGACTACTTTTCAAGCTGCCTGTTACCTTGGGAGAGGAATACAATGACTAACTCATCCTGCACAAGTATGAATTAGTTTTTTCAGGTAGTTCTCACAAAATCAACAGTTCAGCCAGCACAGCACCCTGCCCACATTCCCATCACTGGAGAACATGGGTAAGAACGTGATGGCTCAGAGAAATCCAGCATTAAGCTCTCTATACTGGGGTTGACCAGAGGTTTGTATAGCTTCGTAAACCACTGAATACCTGTCAGTAGCAGAAGATTACAGGAAAAAAAATTATTAAACAGCTATGCTCATATGATGAGATCAGGAAGCTGACTTGGATGACATCACTTAGTTTTCAATTGAAATATTTTCCTGGGCCAGCTGGATAAAGGAATGAGGCTGGAATTACATGCCCAGGGCAGGAGGAAGTGCAGCACATAGAATATCTTGAGCTGTGAAACTGCAGTCTAAGAATGAGGGCAAGTACAGCACATCTCTCAAAGTCACACTGCTCGTCTTTGGCTAATCAGTTATGTAGAGATCCTCTGAGGCAAAGGTTGGATTTTGAGTGTATGGTTGAGTGACAGTAATGAGACCATCCTCTATGAGCTTGATTCGAATCATAGATTTGTAGAATGGTTTGGGTTGTAAGGGACCTTAAAGGTCATATAGAACCATGGGCAGGACACCTTCCACTAGACCAGGTGGTTCAAAGCCCACTCTAACCTGGCCTTGAACATCTCCAGGGATGGGGCATCCACAACTCCTCTGGACAACCTGTGTCAGTACCTCACCACCCTCACAGTGGAGAATGTCTTCATTATATCCAATCTAAATTTATTGTCTTTCCTTTTGAAGTCATTATCCCTTGTCGTAATCTCTCTTTCAACCTGTTTGTACATCTGGCATCCCCAGAATCCTACAGCAGTTGGTTCTACAGCCCAAGTGTTTCTAAACAAAATACATTGCTTTGAATAGGAAAAAGGATGTAAATCCTTGCTCCTCTGCCCAGTCACGTAATGCAATCAGAACTGAACCCAAGATCTGGTCACTGAGCTTTTCTAAAAACAAAAAAAAGAAAAGATTTGAAATAAAACTGAAAATTTCTTATGTAAACATGTCTTTTATCCTTAGTCTCTCATTTTATCATGCAGTGTTGTAGTTTAAGTTTTTTTAAATTTATCAGTTCCAGCACCCCTTCTTCTCCCCTTCTTTTCTCCAGCAATAATCACTAAAGAACAGCAAGAAATAAATTATTTCAGGGATTTTTCTCAATGCTGAAAGAAGAGTATTATGCTTTAAACTACAATACAAGAAAATTGCCAAAAGGAACTGTTCATTTCATTCTTAGTTTAACAGACAGAAGATATGAAGGCTATGCCACTCTGCTTGCCCTTTAGCAACAGAAGAAAATTATTCTATCTTTGCACACCTTAAAAGTATGCCCTGACCCTATATTTAATAGGCTCCCTTCCTTGTATCCACAAAAAAATGCATAGGAGGACTTTTATTCGTAGAACAAAGAAATCTTGAACCAAGTATTCTGTCTCAAGAATCAAAGTCAGTCTCATCATGTATGTCAAAGATCCCCTGTTATGAAAATTTTTGGATGACTGATATGGTTAAGGAGGGAAAAGTTAATTTTTCAAGAAATCACAAGCTCAATGCTCTCATTGAAAAATCTGTATTGTTGCTGTACTTGCTGCAGAGATTTGACAAAAGAAAATAAAAGATCTTTCTAAGGAAAATGGAGATCATACTTGTAATCTTTTTTTTATCTGTGAAATATAAACATTTTAAAGTCTCTGCGCTGGAATTTTATCATCTCAGTTACTCAACTGCAGTTACTGTAAAAACAAGGATAAGCTTCACATTATTAACTAATGTGTTCTTTTCCAGACTAAAACAAAACTGTTTCTTTTGGCATATTGTCACTTTGGTTAATCTCAAACAAGGGAAAATCCTGAAAATTGTCTTACTTTTCTAATAGGGCTGGTTTTGATTTAAGTTCAGGGCTCTCATCTCTCTGCTGGCTCTTCAATGTTCTCTTCACCCTGTTCCTAGTCAAAGCTCCTCTGCACACGTGTGTGTGTTTTTCTGCTGCTCAGTTTTTTTTCACTGTTACAGGCAGTAAAGACACAGCTTTTTTAAAATTCACACTGGAGGGAGGGCTGAGGGTCTCACCATCATTGCTAGAGGATCTCAGATAGTTTCACATGATGTCTGTGAAATTTTGGAGTCAGTTAGGCCAACACAAGAACAGCCATGTGCTACAGGCTTCATTGTGGTATTGGAAATAGAACAGCAAGTTACAAACACCATTTAATGACAGCTACCAGTGCAGAGAGTCACAGAAGGTTAAGAATGGTTCTAAAAATAAATACAATATATTCACACCTGGATTACTAAAATTAAATATCCAAAGCTTTCTATAAGTTCCTTAATAAAAGACTGCTCTCAAAGCTTGGCAAGCTCCTGTGCCTGCCACCAAGTCAAAAAGGTCATCTGGCAGCTCAGAATTAGTCTAGTGAAGTCACTTTTGGTATTTGGGATCTTTCTCCTTCTCCATCACTTTCCAGTTGCCTCGTATTGATCTCCTTCCAGTTTTTACCAAAATTTACCCCATTTTCTTGATCCTCTTATTTTTGGATACTTCTTGAATCCTCTCCAGGCATAGCCCTATGGTCAGGATGTGAAAATATCTGAGTAATCAAAGTACAGCTGAAAAGATAACAGATTTTTGTGGCTAAAAAAATGAACCTGTCAAAAGTAGCCATAGAAATTATTTTTGTTAAAATTTGAAAACAAGATCAGCTTCCCTTTAAGTTCAAAACCAATTAAACCAAAGAGAAGATAGGAAGCTGCTGTTTTCCAAACATGTCTATGTGCCTTTATAGCCTATGACCCTTGGCCACTTTAATGAGGCTCAGGTCAGGTCTGTAATACAAAATTTTGCTGGAGCAGCTCTGTTGATGAGGAGGGTGGTAAAGTGTGATGTGTGATTGACAGAACAGTGCTGGTGAAATCGCTGGTGTAAGCACAGTCATATTGGAAAAACTGCGCTTTTGCTGAGGCTTCCTTTTATCTGAGGAGTGTGGGGGGAGGGAGAAGGAGAGCAGAGAGATTAAATGATTCCAAGCAAACCACAACTTTATTCATATAAAATGCTTTTGTATTAGGAAGGCTTTGCTGCTAAAATATATCAGTGACTAGAATCGGCCAGTCAGTTGTAGCGTGTCACACTGGCACCCCAAATCTTTATGTTGGTGCCAGGGTAGGATAAGCAGGTGTCATACAAAGAGCCTGCATTTACAAAAGGGTCTCTGATACCCCTTTTCCAAGTGAAAGTATAGCTAAGAGAAAAGAAAGGATCACACTGTTACTGAAGAGGCATCCCACATTTTAAGCTGGAAATGAAGTGCCCCCTCATTTGGCACCCAGGAATCATAGAAGTCTGTGATCACTGAACGTGCTTTAAAAGCTGTAAAAAAATAGAAGTGAGAGAAGATCTTAATATGTTCTTGATTGATACATACAAACCTTCTTAAAGAAATGATGCAATCAGATTGTTTTAATCTGGACACCAAGTATCCAAAGAAAAGTTGTTTAGAACCGTCAGCTCTATTGGGTAATTACTTTAGATAGTTTTTGAAAACTGCACATTAGCTACATGACAGATCAAAGTTGTTTTGGTCCATTGAGTAATTATTTAATTAGGCACATTTTTAAAACTGTTTATATCCCATATAATGGTTGGAACCAACTCCTTCTGGTTTATTTTGTAATTATTTAATGAGGCCAAAGGTATGCATTGCAAAAAATCCAATCCAAGCATAGTGTTACTCTGTGCTGCAGGGGAAATGAAATGAAAAGAATTCTAAGGTGTTTTAATAAGAGTTTACTACATGCAGGAAGCAAATGTCTTTCATTGGTAACATTACAAGAATTGGAGCAAGGAGGACAGAAAGACGAGAGCCTTTGGGCACAAGGGCCAGTGCAAAAGTCTAAAAACTAATAAGAAGGAAAATGTTAGCCACTTTTGTTAGACCAGCTATGCAAAGGTAAAAGTGAAAAGCAGCCAAGAGTCACTTTTTTTTTTTTTAATCTAGCCAAAGGAAAATGAATCAGGGATACAAGATATTCTGGCAAGGTAAAAGTGAATCAGAGTTCTTAATTAAGCAGAGATAAAAGATCAAAGCAGAAGCACGGTCTAATGAAACTTTGTTTCTTTGTGAAAAATCAGCCTGGATTAGCAGGGAATGATGATCCAACATAATTTTTTAACTAGGGAGATCTACATACAAGATATGACCCTGTCAACACTGAAGTCTGTGCCACAACTTCTAGTCCTTTGAATAAGAGAAAATTTGAATGTGTGCCACTTCAAAAATTAATAATGTTCTTCAAGGGGCCTTCTAACTATGGAAAATACTATTCCAAAGCATGCTTAAAATACTTAAAACCCTTTTTCTTTTTCTTTTTTTTTTTTCTTTTTTTTTTTTTTGTGGTAAATGCATGGATGAATGTGTATTTTGGTAAGATATTTAATCATACTATTCTTAAAAAAACATTAGAATAGTACGGAAAGAGTATGCAAAACCTAAGAGTCTGAGTGAATTTTTGTACATACAAGAATCTTTTACAACATTCTTACTAACCAAACACAGATATGTGATTAAATTTATGAGTACTGGATTTCATGGGGTGCTGGGGTTTTTAAAGAAACCCAAAAGACAGAAGAGATATAGAAACTGTGGAGATGGGAGAAATACAAGACAGAAGCAGCATTTACCCACTGCATCCCATTGTGAGGAATGATATTCCTCAGATGCCATTGAGTGATTTCTTGCAGGTGGATAAGGGAGAAAAAATTCAGGCAGAACAATGTCAAAGTAAAAGGAATGGCGATAGTGATCCTGTTGCTGTAGCTGTTATGTGCAACCTTGCTTTATTGAAATAGCAATAGAATTTCCAATCAAAAGATGAGAACTTATTTCTGTAGCTGTAATATGTGAGACCTTTGCCCTTCATCCATCTAGAATTATGGCAATTTAACAAATTGCCACCAATCAGTAGAGCTTCAGGAACTGTCTGTGTGCACACTGTGAGCAGTGTCTGGCAGGAGGTCTAAATCTGTTCAAGGGAGACTTATTTTATGCTGCATTATCTCAAAACAGGAAGAGATTTTGAACATTCATAGCAGTTCCATGCTTCCCTAGCAGTGCCATGGGTCTGAGCCAGTCAGCTCCTGAATTACTTGGGAAAACTTACTTGGCTTCTGAAGATGAGTGAGTCACAGAGCTCAGGGGCAGAAGGTTTTTAAATCCACAAGGCATCATGAGCTTATCATACTTGAACTCCCATAAACTATTTTCATCCAGTTGGTCTGTATGGGGACCAAAGTTTATTGTTTGTCTATATCTTACACGGTTGAAGCCTCAAGGAAAAAAAAAAAGCAAAACAAAAGAAAGAGAGAAAAAAAAACGAGGAAATAGGCAAAAGCTCATGATGCCCAAACTGCTACTAATCTGGATTTATGTGGAATCTGAGTCATTCATATTAATTCTTCTATCTACTCTACTCTTCAGCTCAGTGGCTACCTAAAAGGATATAGTTAACAGTTTTAAAAATTCCCCAGACCTCAGTTCCTGAAAGGGTAATGTTTCTGGACAGAAGTCAAAAAAATTGCCTTTCTTGGCTTCATCTCGGGAGGTCCTTCAGACATTCTTTCTACTATATTCTCTGATTCTTTCCAGACTATTGTCTCATGCCAGAATCCCCTCTGAGCTTTGTTGGAAAAAACCCTATGTACTTCACTTGACTTTATTTTTCCTTCTTTTGGTCTCTGGGTATTGGGGCCGATTTCTCTTTCCAAGGAAAATTCTGTTTAAGAGTCTAAGAGTAGGAAAGTTCAAGGAGTTTCACTGTTTCCCTCACATCATTCTCTCTGCAAGGTGCAGGGGAACTGAGTCAAAAATGGGGTTAGAAAAATGGGCTGGATGGTGACCTTCAAGTTGAGCATTTTAAGTAGTTGGTTCCTTAAAATCTTGGTAATCCCTGAGGTCCGTATCTCCTCAGAGGATCTCAATCCATAGCTCTCTAATCGAGTGTGTCATGGCAGGACACTCGCTCTACTCAAGGCATTTAGAAGTGATGCTGAGTTGGCTGAACAGTGGGATAAAATAGAGGGCTCCAGAGAGAGGGGGAGTAACCTTGCACAGAATGTATATTGAGCATCTTCCTAAGGTTTTGTTGCTTAAAGAAACAAGTCACTTGACCTTCTTCCTACTAAGTCAGTGGCTCAATACTAAAAGGAAGGGGCAAAAGGGTCTAAGAAGGACTTCAGTCAACACAAGCTGAATCAAACTTAGGACTCACCTTTCATGCTTTTGGCTGCCTCCTGTTCCTCCTGTCTCTGGTGTAAATGAGAGTTAATCTCTGGGTGCCATAGGTAAATGCCATGGGCTGGGGGTGTTATGCCCCCTACAAAGCATTAAAGCAATATGTAGCTAGTAAGAAGTTCAAATATGTTTTCGCTCCATCTGGAAAAAGAAATGGCTTGACATAGTTTATTTTTAACTAAACTTTAGCTACTTTTAACCTCTCTAATAAAAGACATTGATATGAACTTTATGGTATTTTACTTGGATACATCCCATTTGAGAATTACACAAGTGCAAAATATATGTTTGAAAATATGAAGTTGATTCTTTTAATGCAACCAAGGAACTCTGAGAGCCTCTGTTTATTTGTATGTAAAATTTGAGAAAGGAAAGAAAATGCTTTTGAGCAGTTCTTATGAGAGTCCATAATTTGCCAAGTTTCAAATTTTGATGCCAAGTATATTTTTGCATGTCAGTTTTAAATCTTCAGTAAATATTATTTCTATTTGATTACTAACATAATCCAAACTGTAGAACCAAAAGGATTCTGCAGGGAAGCTCATCAGTCCCTTCAGCCCTGAGAGTGTCTGCCAGAGGGAGACCTTGGTTCCATCTCTGCCGTGGTTCTCAATTGTGACAAAACAAGATAATATGCATGAAAATCATCATGGATTTATAGAGATCATGTCCTATTCTGACAAAAATTGTCTAAATCATGCTTCAGGAGACCCTCCAAAACTCCTATTTAGTGCTCTGAATTTTATTTCCAGCATAGCTGATTGCCAGATATTTGTGCATGAATTAAATTTTATTGCCTTATTATACCTGACTGATTTATGTAGAGGCATTCGTGAAACAATGAGCAAACCATTAGAAAGTTTTAAGGCTTTGGTTCACTTCAGGGAAAATTTCTGCAGTTTCAATCTCTCTATTGGTTTGGAGTTCCCAAGAATGGGCTTTCTCATTACATTTCCCCCAGTATTTCCTAGTAATAAACCTGGCTAAAGCAACAAGCTTGTGCTCAGTCAAGATTTACAGAGGTTTCTCAGAAGTGCTGTGGTTGTCATTCTGGAATAGTGGAATTTCCTTTGCTCGTAAAAGGAAATTTTAGGGCAATGACAGCTTGTTTCAATACATTTGTAATGCTGTTTTTCTCTCTGAGGGGTGCAGTGGAGCATTTTTCAAGCCAGGGAAGGAAAAAAGACAGTTGATGGAAGCAGATGTCTCCTTGCTGTCCACGGTGGTTTCAGGGATTTACAGACCGGCGGAAATAGCCAATGCCATTTTCCTTTGTGCTGGGAGCCTGGAAAATGGACAGAGACTGGACAATGGGCAGAGGCTGAGGAAGCCTTAGTCCAGGCAGGGGAAAGGGGACTTGCCAAGACACCCCATGGGATGGTGACTCCCCACAGAGGTCAGCTGGAGGCTGCAGAGGCTCCCTGGGGCCACAGTCAGGAGCAGGACAGCTTCAGCCCTGGGGTCTGGGGACAGGGACAGGACAGGATGTCAGACATGTGTGGGCAGAGGGCAAAGGGCAGCCTGGGGTCCAGCACAGGGACTGACAGTCCTCAGGAGGCTACAAGGGTGTCTTGGGCTATGGCTGTAGCAAAGGGAGCCTGGAGTGCTGGGCAGGGACAGGGAGGCTCATCAGTCCCTTCAGACTTGACAGTATTTTCCAGGGGGAAACCTTGGTACCAGCACTGCCATGGCTGCAAAGCTGAAAACTGACCAGGTGTTGTGTAAGTGGTGTGCAGCAACAGCAAAACCCTCAGGACAAATGCCCTACAAGAGGCAGAACTGCATCCCATCCCACAGCCTGGGTCCTGCACATCACCACAGTGGCTGCTCTTGGGATGAACTCAGTGTGCTGAACAGGCACCACGACACTGGCAGAGCTCAGCTGGAGGGTGGACACATGGTCCCTTGTCCCCAAGAGACCAAGGAGTCAAGGTGGGAGCTAGGGACAAGAACAAGCCTCTGGAAAGCATCTGAGGCTGAAAAGGAAGGTGTTTTGGGAGTATTGGTATTTGTTGGGTGTGACAACCTCTTGTTGCAAGTCTTTTCTGGATCACTTTCTTGGACTTCACTGCCTACGTTTCATCCAACTTCCATTTCAGGCACCAAGTAGGCGCTCTGGAACTCATCTTTCAGTCCTCTCTCCATAAGAGAGCTCCAAAAAAAGGCAGTGACAATACACAAAACCCACCAACCTGCTGGGAAGTGGTGCTCAATATGTGTTTCCGTGTGTTTGGTTATTTTGAGCACAAACCCAAACTTTTGTTTTGTGTTTTCTCAATTGTTGCCTCTCATATAAAAGTGACAAAATGAATGCTGACTGAAAGAAACCTCAGTCCCTGATTGAAGAATCTCTAATGTCAGAAAGTTATTATTTTGGGGTTCTGATGAGGAGGAGAAAAATGTTCTCTTTTCTCCTGCCATTGTGTCATGTCATTTAGGAAGTTTCTCCAAACAGGTCTATTTCTTTAATGGGAAATTAAATACAGCACAAAATGTTTTAAAAAGTTTTTCTCAATATTAGTGTAAGCTTATTTGTTCTCTAGAAAGTAGGGTTAGTTTGGCTTTACATCTGAAGATCTGAAGATATTTGAACTGGATTTGCTCAGGTTAACTTCAGAGCTGAAGCTGGGTGAGGGGACGCTGTATGTAGCTGAAGTTCAAAATCAGCCACACAGAATTTGTGTTGTCTCTTGATTGCAAAGTGCCCTGGGGATTTCATGGACTTTGCCAATGCAAAACACAGACCTTTGCTGTAGACTTCTATGCAGTTTAGATTTGCCTTCAGTCTTAGTACACCTCACAAATTCATATCACTCAGAGGATAGAAATCTTAGATTTAAAGCCTGGGTATAAACAAAGAGATTATGTGGCCCTCCATCCTTCATTTGGAAAGAAATACAATTATTTCTGTGTTAAAGATGTGATTCTTCCCATAGAACACCAGATTCTTATAGATTTTAATTATTATTAACAATATTGGCCTGAATTCTCAAAAGTCTTATGTGTCCATCCATGAGAGGTAATGGAGCTGCATGACATGCAGAAGTCACCCAGCATCTCTGGTAGCCAGAGCATTCAAACTGTGTTACTTTCTGCCAGTCCTCTGGGTTATTTGTCATATGAAATATATAAAGAAAATGTCAATAATCAGTATCAAACCATATTTTGTTTTCTACTCCAAATACCTTTCTTTCAGATGACAGGTCAGATTAGAACATGCAGAAGGTTTTATCTTGTATACTGGTGATTTCTTTTGTATTTAAAATTTCATTTTATTAAGCATGTAGCTGTCTCTCCTGCTATACAAAATTTAAGAAGAAAAATTCCAACCCTGACATATTGGAGTTAAATTTTTCCTTCTCTTTTTTTTAAAATTTTTTTTTTTTTTCTCTCTCTTTTATTTTTTTTTTTTTTTTTTTTTTTTTTTTTTTTTTTTTTTTTTATTTCTAGGCTACTCACTTTTTTAGATCGAATTTTGTCTACCACAACAGAGTTTTCAACTTCAGTATGAAACATATTAGAGAAATAAACTATAAACTACTCTGAAGTTTACAACAAGGTGCCCATAGGATCCCCTCACATAAAAACATTGAACAAGGAAACAAGTGCAGTAAAATAATAAAATATCTGTCTTACTGCTCACTCACTCATACAGTAAAATCAAAAGTATTGCCTGACTTTAGCTGACATACCATATCCTATAAATGGCTGAAAGGAGCTGGCAGGAGTGATTAGTTCCTGTAGTGCCAGAAGGGATATTTCAAGGGAATTAACATTTAGCCTATTAGTACTTTTTTACATCCCTTGATAACTGTTTCCCTTGAGATTGCAGGTGAGTTTTTTTGCTTCCTCATGAAGCTGGTAATGCCAGGAGTTTTATCTTCAGCTGTTTCTTTCCTGTCTCTGAAAAATTCACTTAATATGGGGAGAACTTGCAATGCTGGGCTCCTACAATATAAATCTTCCCAGCCTTGAAGCCTGAATTAGAGATATACCAAAAATATGGAAGACAAAACCCCAAACAGCCATAACTTTTTTAGGGTCATAAATGGAATTGTGGAGTTATTCTCAATTAAATCTATTGAAGAAAGGCAAATGTAGCAAAGATGCTTCTTCACAAATACCAGCTCACTACACTGCACAACTAACAGATAACTCGCCGCTATTTCTTCCTGGCTTTTCTTGGAACCAAGTGGTAGAATGAAGAGCCCTTTCAATCCAATTCTTCAGGCTTTTCTTAGAATTTGGTCAGTCTCTTGAAGGGCCTCTCTGAGCTAGGGCATGGAGTGGACTTGGTGTTTGGGTCACTGGGAAAGGCAAGAGCAGCACTATTTGTATCTATTACTGACAGCCTGTGTAAACCCATGAATGATTAATCTCACACCTGAGCTAAGAATGCTCTGAAGGTTCCTCTCAGATTTGTCTCTCACATCCATGAGAACCTGGAGTTTAAACCTCCATATCATCAATTCCTTCCTGTTTTCCTGTCTCAAGTGTCTTTCCTTTAAAACTGCTACAGTCTTGAATTAGATCATTATTTCATCCTCTAAAATCTGTTCCCATTTACCCAATTCACCACTTTTTAAAACCACAGTAACTCATGATTTCTGAGGCCAGAGGGGAATTGTCTGAGAGGTGTGTAATGTGCTGAGCTAATATGTAAGGCTAAAGTATAAAATTTAGGTTATAAATGAAAGTGACATGTAAAATTTTTCTCCACTTAGCTTTATTAATGATGCAATATTTTATTGCCTGTGGCTAAAAGTATTTATTGTCATTGTGCTTAGCCATAATTTGGTTTCATAATTCAGTTTTCTCTTTACATTTTTTTGCATTACATTTTTCCCCTCTGCATCTCTTTTTGTTTCCATGCAGACTGTTGTCATATGTGTTCAGATATTAGTAAGTGTGTGGTCTTCTAGGAGCAAACACATGCAGATTGGCATTAATCTGAAGAAGCAAAAGCTTAACTGTGAGCTTATTTTTAAGCATATGAATACATTACTGAAATCAATAGCTGCATAGATTGTCCTTCCGGGGTGATTAATAAAAATGTGGGTGGTTTTTTTGGTTGTAAGTACAAACATGTATTTGGCAACATCCAGCAGCAATGTCTTCAACATTTATTAAATTACACAAAAATTCCCACTGAGAACAGAGGGAATATTTGTATGCTTTAAATTAAGTGTCTGGTGAGTGACAAGCAGTGTTAAGGATCTTGCAGTATCAACTCTTGTATTTGCACATTATATATTAGTGTAATCAGAGAAAGATAATGGTAGTGAACAAAAAGAACTTTAAGGAAGACAGTTTCAAAAGATGAAATTATTTGATTTAGAAAGGAGCAGAATTGAGCAAACATATCAAAAGTATGGAAATGGTGACTGCTATTGAAATGGAAGAAGGGGAATACTCCTCTGATAAATAGTGCAGCAACAAGGAAAAAGAAAGTGCAAGTCAGAAATCATTATAAGGAAACACTTTTGGTTCTACAGTGTTTTAATAGGTAATAGAGCTCATTGTCAGAGGAAGTGAGGCCAGTGAAGATTCCTAGTGAGAGTGAATAATCCCATGGCTAACAGTGGTACCTGGAGTTATACAAGCAATGCAATTAAACTCACTGAAATGGCCATCAAATCTTGTGCTCCAGGGCTCAATGACAAAAGTGCTGCTGGACACAATCAGCTGATACCTGACAGAAGAGACAAGTTAATCCAAATGTTTGCTGGAAGGGTCTTCTGACATCTTTTCAATGGTGTGGTGATAACCAGCCTCAAACCCGGCTTGGATAGAGCCAGAGTCTTTTTTTCTGTAGATCTAACCTAACATGATTGTTTCAATCCTATGTATCTGTCTAATATTCTTTAAAACAGATAGATTGGCCATTCAATGTGTTGTCTCTTGGTAGCTTTGTGTGGTATATTACTAGTACAATGGACTGTCCCTTGGGAGATTTCTTCAGTGTGTATTGAGAAAGGAAAAACAATATAGTAGAACCATTGGAATTTTTTTTGTCTGGTTGGCTGGTTGTTTTGTTTGATTTTTTTTTTAATTAACTGGACTAAATCTACTTGATGATTAGATCCTTTTATTGCAGCATTTTTCAGCATCAAATTCAGTCTACCATCGAATATGATTCTGTTCTTTCATCCATTTATTGATTTTAATATTCTTTTCTTAAGATGAAAATTTTTATCATTCTTTCAAATCAAGAATCTTCATAGAGGAGTTCCTGCCCTTTTTGGCAATCTTTCATCTTGATTACCATCACTCTAAAGAAAATGTAGAAGGATGGTGCTCTTGATGAAGTTTGTAATGACCACAGCAGAGCAGAAGCAGCATCATGAACCTGTGCCACATGTACATGGATAGCATAAATAGCAGAGTGGTCTGACAATAATGGCTTTTACTGACAATCTTATCCTCAAAATCATGTGAGATTTTTTAAAAGCTGATTCTAAGTGAGCACCTAAAGCTCCCATATTGTCAGCAATCTCAATTACATGAATTTCTTTGCTTTGTTGTGAAGATTCAAGTGTGGATTGGAGAACTTAATTCAAGTGTGAATTGGAGAACTTAACATCTTCTTGGTAGGCACTGGCATGTTTATAGCAAATTGGTTCTGTTTCACTTCTCACTTCTGTTATAGCATGGATCTTAACTGTTTAATATAATATTTCTACTTAATTACAGCAAATGCCACTTACTATACTGATGGTAAATTGAACACGCGCAATGTAAATGACATACATTTTTGCCATGAGAGAGAAAGTGATTAATTGTGATATCGAATAAATTAACTCATGCATCAAATGCTTTCAAGAGGTGTTAGAGGTAGGAGTTGTTTCCAGCTTAGTCCCTTCTGCAGAGAAAATTAGGAGTCAAATTATATTAGACACTAAGGGGCAGAAATGGTCTCCATGGCCTAGGAGAGCATATAATGATACCTAATATTTATCGACACACAACCTGTCATATTGCAGCTCATGCTCTGTCAGGATCACTTCATTTATCACTTCAAGTACACTGTAACACCACAGCACACTCCCTCACAAATTTTATTAGAAAGCATGAATTCAGTCATGGTGAGTATAAAACCAGCTGGAGCACACTTGCAGGAGAGGGCACATGCATTAGAGGAATCACAAGTCATATTATGAAGTCGAAATTGCAAATTGATTACTTTAGATCAGCCTTGAGAAAATCTCTGGAAACGCGTTCTTAACTAGTAAAGAGGTTGTGAGTCTGTAAATTATTTCTCTTCATTGTCCAGAGATTTAAACTATGGTAATTCCAAGTGGGGATGAACACGATTAATCCAGTTATAAGGTCAGATTTCTCTAGAAGAGTATATTCTAACCTGAGTTTATTCTTCCTTTTTTTTTTTTTTCCTCTATTATGTATAAGTTTTTGATGCTTCCTATCAAGCTGAAGTTGCTATTCTAAGGTTTTTACAAGTTGAGCAGGAAACTTTTTTAGGAACAGTGTTTTAAGAGCGGAAGAAATACGTTATTTGCCTGAAGTAGTGTACTTTTGTTCATGAACCCTTGAGGCTGTATAAAATTAACACCAGTCACCTCCAAGAGTTCACAATAAACAGTCTGACAAAAGCTTTCCCTCTCAAGTTAAGTGCAGCTATTCCTCAGACTAAGGGACCAGCAAAAAAGAAAAGGCATCATTTTTCCAAGAAGGCAGGAAAAAAGGACAAGGGCGGGGGGAGTTCACTCAGCAGAGAATCAAAGTTGTGAGCCTGGTAGAAAAGGAATGGCCAGCTAGTAGAAGAAGACACAGAGAAGACCAAAAGATATTGAGGCTGGTTATCAGACACTTGGTGGAGATATTCTTTGCTTTTACTTACTTTTGGTGTACTTTTCTAATAGAAATAATTTACATTCTGACACACAGTGTAAACAGATTTTAAACCTCTGCGTTTGCCACAAAGGAGATTTTGTTTTTCCAGACAGCCTAACTACCAACCAACATTGCACAAACATCTCCACATTCCTCCCTCTGCTCTATCCCTCATGGTAGTTCCTTCCCTTCCCCATTCCTACTGGGTGTATACACCTAGAGGATTCAGCCTGCTGCTAACTCTCCTGGCATCACAAAGCCAGTGGAAATAAGCATAAGTAACTAATAAATGTTACATCCCAAAGCTACAGCATGAAGAAAGATGGCCTTTTTCCCAGAAGCTGTGCACTGAATATTTAAATTTGTTTGCAAACCAGCACTGAAGGCGGTGTTGTCAGCCTGGGCACGTAGCTAAGTGCAAGTGGTGCAGCCTGCAGTTAATTAGTAAGTTTGCTTTACTAGGCTGTGACTGCAGCAACTTTCTTCTCAAAAATGCCTTTCATGTACATAGCTGGAAACAAAACGTTCCACACAGAAGTTTTGTCCACGTGTTTAACTCTCCTCCAGGGTGTTGCCAATTGACAATCTCCTGAATAAAAACAAATTAGTGTTAATGTGAACACACAAGGGAGTTTGAATGTTCTTATTCAATCTCACTATTATCTAAAGATTTTCTCTCAAGTATGTATTTTCTCTGGTATTCTTAGTGCTTTCTTCTTGTCCAAAACCTTTTTCACATGCACTTCTACCTACACTGAGTATCATGTGGCTGCTGTAATAATGTATAAACTATTTATTAATTTTCCATTATATAGACAATGTGAGAATTAAAAAAATAATAATTTGATGCAGTTAAAATAGTATGAAAAAGCTAATTTTTCATACAATTTGTCAAACAAGTCTAGTCTTTGAATATAATTGACTAAATATATATCTGTTATTTGAAATATTCAATTATTTTTGAAAATAAAAATTAGGTAAGGCAATGGGACAAGAGGGGAAGGGGAGAAGTTGGGCACAATGCTTGATACATTATGATGTTTCCCCTCATTCATGAGGATTTGTTTTGAAACCAAACTTTCTTAGGATTTTGGAAGGCTCTTTTTGCCTGCACTTTAAATCCCTTGACCCTAATTTACTTTTCTCATGTATTCTAGAATAAATCGTATTCATCTCCTTTGAAGTTAGTGAAACTGCACAGAGGTAAAAACCAATAGAAAAAAATCAAAGGTTTTAAAGGACACTGACTGGAGTACCTTCATAAAGGTAAAATTAGTTTAGTCTGTTAATCACTTGTCAAACTCTGACATCATATAAAGCATTAGCAGCTGCAGTCTATTGTCCAGGCAAGGATAATCAGCAAATCCAAGTTTATAAATTGTTGACTGGAAACAATGGTGTAGAGATAACCCTGGAGAGGTTGTGAAAGACTTCACTGGAGTTTATTTGCATTGCAATTCTGCTGGAAGTCACAGACGCTTGGCTTCCTACCTACTTACTGCCATTTATTTTTGATATGCCCCAAAGCATCCATGACACTTATTAAAATAGAGCGGTGTCTAGGCAGCCGGCAACGCTACTGTATCTTGTTTCAGCAGTCACTCTATTTTAAGAAGTTCCATAGAGGCTCAGTGTGCATCTTCAAACCTACTACATCTGTTGATTCATGTAGGTCTTGGAACCTTTGACCTAGATCAAAAAATTTCAGCACTTAAGAAGGGAATCTCTGCAGCTTCCAGTGTCCACTTAGTGTTGTGTGCTAGCAAGACATTTTTATTTATGTAGTTTTCTTTATGTTTTATGTATAACTTATAAATTTTTTGCTTGTAATAAAAAAAAAAAATCTACCTGGCTAATCCATATTCTGCATCTTTATTTTTCTGTGTAGTGTTCTTGATACACCTTTGCACAAAATATTCCTTTGTATTTTATTTTTTCAATAGTGTCATTAATACTGTATATATAAGATTTTCCCTTTTTTCTCACTTTTGTGGAAAATTCTTTCTGCAATTTCTGGATGCAAGCCAGATATGTTAGAGTGAAAATTGGAGCTATTCTCTCTGCAAGCCTGCCAGTGTTCTCGCAACAGGGAATATTAGTTTATAAATTACCCCAGGGAGAAATGCCAGTCACAGAAAACTCAGGAGTTCCACAGGAGCCAAATCACACCTTTCTCATATTTCATTTCTATTCTGTGAGTGTTCGCATTCAAATGTAAACAATGTTTACATTTAAAACAGATTTTGGCATTATAAAAGACCTCTCTGCTTCATACATCTTGGTGAAATGGTTCTGTCTGAAATGTCTGCTTCTTGCAGACTATTTTCTATTTTTATTTTATTTGATGAAAAAAAGAGCTGATGCAAAATAAACCAAACTGTCTAATTATTCCTGACATATTGCCTATCAGAATATAAGCACCAAGAGAGGAGCAAAAGGCCAGCTTCTCATATCAAGTCTGTTCTCGCTGCTGGCAATTCAGTTTGCTTCTCACAAAGCAGCAGTGTTTTGATGAGCATTTTGAGATGATGAGTATCTATCTCAGGAACTGATGGTGCAATAATGCCATGACATGGAAGATACAAGTCAGATAAAATAGGCTGTAATGAGGTACATGAAAGGACAGCAAAATATCCCCTCAAAAGTGAAGGCCATCATACTGGAAGGATACATTTCCAGGTCATTTCAGTCAGTATCACTGCAGGAATCAGTGCAGTTACACCAGCTGTGAATGTTCCCTGCAAGAACAAGTTGTTGACAATTGTATCACCCATTTCCGAGTCTTATTTAATAACTCCTATTTCCCATCTGCAGTGATGCTATTGGATGTTGCATGATTATATTGTTTATGGTCCTGCCTTCTTCTCAGTGAATATGCTGGAAAATAATTTTTTTTACTTGAAGGGTTCAGGCACAATATCGCTTGCAAATGTCCTGAATGCTCTACAGTGAGAAGAAATTACACAAATTGTGACCCATGGCCTGGAGGTGTAATTAGGTTTCTAATTAGAGGATAGGGTATAAACTCATACATTTGCATTAAATTTGTTTGACAGAGGTTCCCCAAGTGTTTAGTACCTTCTGGGCCAGACTGCCTTAGAGTGAACATAAAATTTAATTCAGTAAAACTTTGCTTATTCATGCCTACATAGTTTTTCATTCTGAATTTATCTGGATACAGAATGCAACTGAAAAGAGGATCAGCTGAGGACACTTGGCTTGTTCAGCCTGGACAAGAGGAGACTGAGGGGAGATGTCATTGCTGTCTTCAGCATCGTCACAAGAGAAAGAGAGGGGCAGGCACTGATCTCTTCTCTTTGGTGACCAGTGACAGAAGCCAATGAAATGGTCTGGAGTTGTATAGGGAAAGGTTTAGGTGGGATTTAGGAAAATGTTCTTCACCCAGAGGGTGGTTGGGCACTGGTACAGGCTCCTCAGGGAAGTGGTAACAACACCAAGCTTGGCAGAATTCAAGAAATGTTTAGACATTCTCAAGCACATGGCGGGATTCTGGGGGTGTCACGCACCAAGAGTTGGACAGGAGCTGGATCAGATGGTTCTCATGGATCTCTTCCAACTCAGCATAATCTATGACTCTGTGAGATGTAATTGTCCCTGGAGAGGAATCACACCAGCTAAAAAGCACATACTCTTTCCTGTGTCTTGGAGGACACACAACAGGGAATAGCATCATTTAAACCTCTGTAAGGAACAGATGTAGAAACAATTGTCCTGTGTGTGGATAGCAGGGAGTTGAACTTGGTGATTCTTATGGGTCTCTTCTAACTTGATATAACCTCTGAATTCTGAGAGCAGTGGACCAAAGCAGGTGTGTTGTCATCTGCGGAGCAAAATGTTCTGACAGGAGGGAAAAGACACCATGAGAAACAAGATTTATCAAGTAGAAAAATGAAGAATAAAGCTGTGAGTCGAAGACAAAGACTGGGAGAGTTAAAGCTGGAGAAAAGGAAAAAGAGTTAAAGAATGGAGAAAAGGTTTAAGGGTGGGTGAGGATATTATCAGACATCTGTGTAAGGGTGAGGTTCTTGGGCTAGAATTCAAAAACACTTTGCCTTTTACCTTTGTGGAGATGAACAGGTAACTTCATCAGTTTACACAGCTCTCCTTCTTGGATGCTCTGTCCACCAGCTCCAAATCCTAGCGTGACTATCCCTCTAGCAGCCCTTTGTTCTTCCCCTCATGCCCTGATCCTTTGGGACAGCCTGGGGAGGATGGGCAGCACCCTGGGGTTCTCAAAGCTCAGGGGGAAGGATTTTCTGTGTCCCATTCTCTGTCTCAGTCCCAGACACCTCCTGCCATGTGCCCCAGGAGGAGCAGTAGCCTTGAATTCCCTCCCTTCAGCCCAAGATGTGCTTTCCTTCCATCTGACACTGGCTGCAGGGTGGACCTTTGCAGGAGCTGAAGCACGACCCCAGGGACTTGGAGGAGCTGCTTCTCTAGGGACAGCTTTTGTTTATTTATGTTCAGATACAAATCTCTTCAATTGTTTGGGAATGATAGGTTTCTCCCCTTGGAACTGAAAAACACAAGGTTTGTCAGATAGAGGTAGAGCAAAGCAACTGACATTCATGAGCTGCTGCTTGACATGAACAAAGGATACTGAGATAAGACAGTGTAAAATAAAGGTTTCTGTTCTCCCTGATTATGCACAGATGTAGTACAGGCATGGGGGAGGCTGGGTAGAGGGAAGGGGCTAGGAAGTGGCAGAATCACAGATGCCTTACACACTCTGAACTTATCCACAAGCCTTTTTAACACCTTAGCTGGAGTAGTATTTCCTATTTTTGGTTTTCTGGCTAACTGCACAGTCACAAACACTTTATATAAAACAGGTCAAACACAAAGAGAGAGAGAGAAAGAGAGCGAGAGAGAGGGAGAAATAGAAAAGTACACAAATATTGACCACAGTTGCTATGCCTTTTTCAGCTTTGCAGAATCTGGAAAATAAAGATTTTATCAAAATCTTAAAGGGCCCAATTGTTTCAGCAGCTCCCTAGGCAAATTAGAAAGTGAGAGCAAAGAAGGTTGTAGATGATAGTTTTCCTGCTTTTGTTTTTAATTTTTGTATTGCATATATGCGGCATTTCAGTGAGATCAGATCTGTTCATTTCTTTTCATACAATAATAACTTTGTGAGGAAGAAGAAAAAAGGCTTTAAATAGTTATTATAAGCAGAAACCTTGGCCAGGCAATGGAGTCTATTTCTTTTTTGATAGAAGTCAATGGAAAACTCATATCAATGTCAATGCTTTGGGGTTTTTTCGCTGCATTTATCATGCCGGATAGACAGGTGATAGATAGAGTGCTACACATGCCTGAAATACTTTTTTCATGAAAAATGTGACAGATACCACCAGACACTACTACAGGAACATAATGCTTCAGCACTGATTTCTAAAATTCCATGATGGACTTCATTAATCATGAACATGCAACCTGTAATAATAATTCATAGTAGAAACATAATTAGAATAATAATTAGGGTTTTTTAAATTTTATTGAAATTGAAATTGAATAGAATTGAAATTACTAGAGCAGGTTGATGGAATCTAAAAAAGCATTCATACAATGGAAAAAGGACCACTCCCACATTCTGTGTTAAACTAATATAAATAAGATTACAAGTTATTTAAAACTATCTACTTCAGACAAACAGTAAAAGAACCCTCCACAAGTGGGCTCTTCTAGTTATCTTGCTTACTCAAACAGGGACTTAAAACCATTTGGTGTGGGATCCATAAATGAGTCTGTTTCTTAAAGGTTGCTTCAAACTGTCTCTGTATTTCCCTGATGGAAATACCCTTCGCATCTTATGAACCATGTCAATCAAGACAGCAGAGGAGTCTCTTCATGGCTGAATACAGACACCCACAATCTGCCTCTGGTTCATGATCTGGCAATCCCCTCTGAAGACAGCGCATCCCATCAGTGCTTAGGTGCTGGTGTCCCCTGCTCTGCTGGTGTACCCGCTCCTCCAGGACCTGGTTGAGTGCTCTTTCTGAGCACCCACTGTAAATGTTGATCCCAGCAGCCATCAGAGTTAAATGAAACAATTAGGGAAAGCAGGTAGCAGGAGGTCACACTGGTTTCCTGGAAACTTTGGAAACTTGCCTGAGTGTGGAGGCTTTGCAGCGTCACCCGGCCCGACCCTGAATGCAGAGTTCAAAACCCAGAGACTGCAGTCCTCACAGCCAGCCAGCTGAGCAGAAGGCAGAGCTGTACTCCATGGCCAAAATACATAATGCACCAGATCCTCATCCTATGTAAACAGGGAAATGACTGTAGCACATCTATGCCAATTGACTCTAATCAAGGCTGTGGGCCAAGAACTCAAAGGGCATATCTACAGGGCTCAAACCAGGGGTGTGTTACAGATCTCTGTGCTGGCTTCAAGTATTTTTATATGGCACAGTGCAGTTCCTTATTGTGATGTGAATGTGGGCCCCAGAAGTTGCTCAGATTGCCAGATAACTTGGCTACAACACATGGTCACAGGTACATGCACGCTGGAGGTATGGATGGCATCAAGGACATCTCTGTGTCCTGCCATGCACAATAGTGCACCTAAAGTCACACAGATTTATGTGGTGACACTAATACTTAAGATTTGTATACAACCATATCACCTGGGTTGGCTTTATTTCCTTTTTTTTCTATTTAGATATGCTTGAATAAACAAGACGACATATTTGCCACGTTATTGTGCTAATGTTCCTGGTGGGAGATGCATTCACTGCTTTTATCTCCATTACACTGCCTCCATGTAGTCCTTGGGTATGGGAGATGCTGGAAGGTTTGAAATCCTTCTCAATGAGTCCAGTGACTAAAAATTACCATATACCTACCTGAAATTATTCAGATCCTTTCCCTGTGAACTGCTGAATCAGATGGATGTGCACAGTCCAGCTGCCAATGGCAGTGGAAAGACCACAGATGGAATGAGCTGGCTGGTGACATCCCACTCCATCTTCTCATACAGCAAAACCAGCTGTGGCAAATGCCAGACCATTGTGGGGAAAATTATGTTGTGAGCATCTGATAAGCAGTAGCTTTAAATTTCCATCATTTTCAGAATGCCTCCTTTCACAAGGAACTTGAGATAAAGAGTGATTGTCCCTACATACCTACCAAATAGATGTGCAGAGGGTTTCTATAAATCAGTGCTGGAGAAAGGCCACTTTTAAAGTTTGTCTTTTGGTCTCTTGAGAGAGAGCTATCCAGTGGGTTTGTTTTATCATGCTTGCTGCTGCTTAAAAGAAGACAAAATGTGGCAAGCAGCTCATTAAGAGAGAGAGAGATTGGATCTGTGTTAATATGCAAATGCTAATCCATTAGGACCCTGCTCATACACCAATCAATCAATTAACTCGTCTGTCTCTGTATTGTTCATTATTTGAAAAATGCTTTTAATCATTTTGCTATGCATTAATTAATAGCATGCCTAGTTAAAGAGGAAAAAAGAATTTTAGCATTCCTTGGGGCTTACATGTACAAATATTTAGTATTCAGCTGTGATTCCATGATTAAGATGTACCATATATTCAAAGATAGCACAGGGATTTGCAGAAGCAGGGATACAGGGCAATTTGATTTCATACCAACTATTTTGTATATCTATATCTGAATTTATATG
The DNA here is from genome assembly GCA_013401135.1 of Cettia cetti. Classification (NCBI taxonomy): domain Eukaryota; kingdom Metazoa; phylum Chordata; class Aves; order Passeriformes; family Sylviidae; genus Cettia; species Cettia cetti. The sequence continues at coordinate 8,656 of VZUI01037349.1, read as the reverse complement.
TCTTTTATAAAGCATTTGGTAGAGTGTCATTATATGCAATATATTTTTACAAAATAAATACAGATTTTCAGAAAGAGAAATCAAAGGTTATAAAATATGCTTTTCATCTTTCTGTCATTTAAGAATGCTAGATTTAACCTCATGGGGTAAAATAGTAGCAAATGGACACAGTTCCACTGACTTCAAAAGAAATACTACTGGAGATATGAATTTGCTCCAAAATTCAATGAGGGAACAATAAACAGAAAAGCAATTCTGGATGGAACTGAATTTTCTAAACAATAGTGACTTTCCATTTAAAAAATGTATTGAGGAAGGAAATGGGTTGCAATATGGGAATGAAAATTCTAAACTGGGCAGTAGGTGTGCAATGGGACAGGCAATTTGAAATTGGTACAGAGCTCTGTGGAATTATTTGAGAGTAGGATGAGCTGAGCTCCCTGAATATCCTAGAAGTCAGGCAGCATTATTTTACAAAGCTGTGTGCTGGATTTTGTGAATGTTGTAGAAAAAGAAAGAGCAGCAGTCAAGGTAAGGGAAGAGTGATATACATGAGAATTTAAACAAAGGTGACAGTCACAGGGAGTGTCTGAAGCAGATTAATAGATGCAGGAAAAATAGGAGCTGAGAAAAGTTCAGGATCAAGGATGAAATGAAGGTGACAAAGAGGTAAGGGAAAATGTGAAGCCTGGTTTTGAAAGAATCTGGAATGATTGTATGGAGCAAAAGGATGTTCCTCTGCTGTGTGCAGAGCTTTGTTTCTCTCCTTCAGATGAATATGGCTTTTATGCAGGTGAGTAATGCCATTAATTTAATTTTTCTCGTACCAGCTGTTGACTTCAAAGAAACTGTGTATCTGAATATAGTTCACAGAAGCAATGATTTGCAGGCTCATTGCTCAGTCTGACCTAACAATCGATTTCTAAGCTGCCCCAGGGCTCATCCTTGTCCCTGTGTCAGGGAGGCTTCTAGTCCCTGTTTGCACCGTCATGTGCCAGTGGCTCCTCTCTTTCACTGCAGACTTCTCCATGCAGCTGCCACCGGAGTGACCTCTGTGTCCTGGGACAAAGAGAAATGCATTGCTGTGCAAGTCGTTGCATTTTCTGCCTGCTCTGTCTTAAGAGATTTAGTCAGAGACAAGGAAAACCCATGCATTATGGGCTGCTAATTCTCGGCACACATCTGCCTTGTTAAGTATGACTCACAAAGCTCAAATTGCAGAGCGTTTATCCGTTTGAAATCCTGAAGCTTTTACTGTTACAGAAAGAAAATGACTGATCCCCTCACTTAGAGGGTTGTTTTCCAAAATGTTACTATACTAAGGATTTCTAGGAACATCACTACTTCCATAAAGCATCAAGTTAGATTTTATTAGTGAGTGTGTACTGAGTACTGTGCATACAGAGTTGAAATGCTATCTATAGCTGTGAATAAACCCTTATTTTTATATTGCATGAGCTTATATTCTTTTTCTCTTTCTGACTTTTGTGAATTGTGTTTACATGTTCTATTTTGGGAGGATATTTGAAAATCTGTTCAAAAGCAGCACGGATTAGTAAAATAAGAAGAGGGCAGGACCTTGCAATTTATAGCTCAGGCCATGCCACTTACTTACTATTTATTAGTCATATAATTTTGCCTTAATGGTATGAATATACTCTTTTGCTTCACTGTGGTAGTTTTCTTAAATTCAAAAATCAGATTGCCCCTTTATTGGATAGTGCTTGCTGTGAAGCTCCTGAAAACAGAAAAAGAGGAAATGGTGGTAAAATATGGACAAATGAAAGTGCTTGTTCAAGGTCACCCTCCAAGAAAGTAACAAACCTGGGAATAAATAAATACTGAGCTGGCAACTGAGCACTGTGAAAATGCCAAGGGCCAAAGCATATGTTTCATTTTTAGGGGATCTACTGAATGTGTAAAATGGAGCTACTTGAATAAATTAACCCATGATCTAACCTACTGTCTGCCCTATAATATTCACAGTATACTAGGCTTTGGGAGTATTATGGAAGGGATGACAGCCTCTGAGCAGGAGCTTGTTAGAAATACCTGTGAGTGTGTAAGACTTGGACTTAAAGCCTTTAGCTGATTTGGTTGGAAAGTTTTCAATGCTTTCAGAGGGTAAAATATGTGAAAATATTAGGTTTCTTCAAGGTTTTCATGACAACAACTGAAAAGGAATTTTTTTAAGAAACAGGACTTATATGAACACAGAGCATCTTTATTTAAAAAAACAAAACCAAAACCAAAAAAGAATCAACTGAAAATTTTTGACCAGCTCTAATTTTGAGCATGAGACAAACACTGTGGCTTTCCCTATTGTAGGAGGTGGAGTTTGGTAGCAGCTGCCTTGGGGACAGTATGAGTAACTCCTCTGGAAAACCACTGAGCTAATGTGATGGGGGAGTGGCTTCAAGATGCAGGAATCATTTTATTTATTAAAAGCCATCACTCACACACTCACAAGAAGGATAAATAAGTTACTGTGGCTCTGGCCCAAGATGTGAAACCCTGACACTCATTCCTTGCTCTACCTCTGTGCACTGAGCTTCAGATTAAAACTTCTCAGAAGTATTAAGTGCTGAGATGTTTTTATTTTACTTTGCCATCCATAAACCAGGAGTTTAACACTTCCCTGCTTCACATGGAGTATTGGGTGGAAAAGAGCACGTGATGTCTGTGGAGCTGTATGGCTACAAAAGCCAGCAAGACATCCAAGGTTCTGTTGCTAAGGAATATTAAACAGGAATTCTGGGGGCAAAGGAGATATTGTATCCAGCAGTATCCCAAATTCTGGTGGACACAAAGGAAATGAATAAACTTGAACTCATTCATCTCAGCACCATTTGAAAGATTTGGACAATGAGTTCTCACTGGGAAAGGACAAAAATCTGTAATGGAATTTTTTTTTCCAAGGCATATAAAACAGGAAATTCCAAACAATGGAAACCTTAAAACATTAAATCTAGCACCAAGATTATGAATGTACTTCCTTTCGTAGGTGTTTGTTTAGATATGAAAAGAGTGAAAATATTTATTGCATTTTCTTCAGAGGCAAAGACAACATTTTCTTTAAAGTCAGAGGCATGTGATCATGGGGTATGTTTATACACAGCTGAAGCCAGACAGGCTGCAGATTTTATGGTTTGGGTATGGAGAGGCAGAAATTGCACAGCTCTCCGTGCTGATCTCCCCTGCATTCCTGGGAAGAGGGAACTGCAGAACTAAGCACTTCTGAGGCTTGAAGAATTCACCAAGAGACACTCGCCTAACCCTGTGATTACGTCTATCTGTGCCTATACACATACTCTAAATTATTATGGTATGCGAAGTTGTGTCATTGCATTGATTGCAGATAACAGATGATGTTTAAAACAACAGAAAAATGAAGTCTTCCCGCTCCTGACATTTTCACCTCTTCTTTTCTTTACTAATTTTCAATGTCAGAGGCAGTTTGTGCCAAAGTGCTAAAGTGTTGCTTCCATAGATTTGCGAAGAGAATTAAGCTCTCCATCCATCTCCTCTGAAGAGTGTATTGATATGCTCCTCTCTGCATGAGATAGAAGAGAAACAGCTTCAGAGACACAGAACTGGGCATAATATTTAAGAACTACCAGTTAGACCACAGTTTTTCAAAAGAGTTGTACCCGGGCCTAGAGTTTATCCTTCTGTCTCTGAGAAATTTGTGAGTAACTGTTCAAAATAGAGACATGCCCCCATTAGTGCATTGCCTTGGGCCCCAGCCCCTCCCTGCCCCCTTGCTTTGTCTCAGAGCTGCTTGGTAGGTTTGTTACCAGAGTTAGACACAGAAATCTGGACACAGGCTAATAAAAGCCCTGCACCTTTCAGTCAACCCTTTCAGTCACCATAAATATTTCCTGCCCAGGAAATCTGTTCCCAACATGCTTTTGTCTGCCAGATCCATAATTCTCCATGAGTCTCCCATAAGAAATATGAAAACCAGAGCAAAAAACCTCCTCTCTGGATCTAAGCAGTCACTACTGTTAAGTCATCAAAAATGAAAAGCAAGATTTCCTAAAACAGGAAGTGTTATAAAAAGTATGTAAATAAGCAAAAGTGTAAATATGGTAGAATATTTTAATTAAACCCTATTTTCAAGGCTCCTAAATTCATATTTTCCTAGTTTTATTTCCTAAACTAAGGCTAGAATCGTTTTTTTAAAAAATGTGATATAAATGACATTTTTTTCCATATTTCCAGTAAGCGGAATTTTAAAAAGGCTTTCCCAATACCTCCAAGTATTGTAATATCTTTGCAGATGAATTCCAGTCACAACCACTGACTTCAATGCTCTGCTCAAAAAATGTAATATATGCCACTATGTTTGGGAGTGGCTTTGCATAAGGAAGTGGTTTTAAGTAGACACAGGTGCTTCTATAGTTATTATAACTTGTTTGTCTCTAAAGTAGTTTTGGGTGGGGAACAAAAAATATTTGAACATGACAGGAGTGAAACAATGTCAATGAACTATCCTAAACTCCACCAGTTCTGTATCAGTGCCACATTTATGTGCATAGACCTTTAAAAAATATTAGAGTCTGAACACAGATGAGCAGACGGAATAGATTGGGAGCCCCCACAGCTGATCACTGGCCTGGGACTGTGCAGGCTTGTGTCTGAGTCCTTGTCTGACCTCGGGAGAGATCTTGCCCCCTCTGTCCCTCTTGTGCCTTATTTATCCTGTTTATAAGATGAGGTTAATGATTTTGACTTCCCTTGTAGAGAATGGTGAGACCTGCCAATGAAAACTGTCACAGGAAGAAGGCTGAGGAGTTACAATGACTGTAGTGGTCATGCCCAGGGCTTTTGAAATAATGAAGATAGGAACAACCCAGAAATAGATCCTTTCACTAGATGGGCACTCAGTGGGTGAAAAATATTGATTGAATCAAATACCAATTACATGTCTTAGGCAGCAGATATATTTCTCTCTTAACTTGTAGGTTAGCATCTTTCTCTGTGATTTCTATAGGTTTCCAATTGGCAGCCTGTGCCTGGCCAAGGAAAATATCTGATTAGTGGTGACATGGTTTGCCGAAACTCACCTTTCAGGATTATTTTCTGGGTCTTATCATTTTGTCTAATTCCTTCATGGAGCTACTGGATCTCACTGCTGGCTTTTCTCTTCCCTGCTGAGCTCAACTGGTGGGGCCATCTAAATTACATCCCTAATATTTCTGGTGTGGTTCAGCCCTGCAGGTCTGAATCTTATCGCTTTCCCTTACCTCTATTAGTCACATTAATATAATTTTTGTTAAGCACTATTTTTTTTAAAAAATTTATTTTTATTTTATTTTACCCCTGGGAACTTTGTGTGTTGGGGCCACACCACTATGAAGTGATGAAATCCAAGTGGTTGCTTTGCCTCTAGAGATGCCTTGAACAAATATGGTCCCGAACCAAATTCCCACCCACTTTATTGGCAGGTATTGCTATGTCACCAGCACAGATATTAATGTGTCTTCCTGGACAATTCACCAGGATTTATCCCCACTGTGACATCAGAAGTGTTTTGCCAGGGATTTTAAAAAACAGGCAAGCACAGTACAAATATGAAACAAGTAGTAGGAAAAGATATGGCATCAATACATATTTTTGGCAAAAAACCCTTTCCATAAAAAAAAAAAATCTTGGGGGCAATTACATTACTTAAATTAAACCCCTGTAAAATTAGAGCATGGACTGCAATGAATCAGGGAGAAGTCTGAGGGTTTTGTTGTAGCAGGTTGTAGCCCCTAGCGACAGACAGACTGATTAATACTGAAACTGCCTCCAGCAAAGGGATCCTGTGTAGGAGATGAGACCTGTGCATTACTCACCGAGGTTTCCTGGAGAGGCCGAGAGCACTTTCAGCCTTCCAGTTTCAGTTTGACACTGGGTCAGAATGTACAAGCTTGGAAATGAACAGGAAAGGGTTTCACCTGCCTTGGGAAATTCAAGATATTAATATGCATAACACAATTTAATTCAACTCCATAGATCCTATCCTATACATCAGGATCTAAATGCTATCCATTTAGAAAATGTTGTCTTGTTGTGTTTGGTTTTTTAAAGAAATTTTCCCTCTACTCTCATTCCCCCCTTCCCTCTTCCCCCTTTTCGTAAATCTTCTGTAATCAAAGTACTTTTCTCATTACAGTTTGTCTCTGACATTAAAAAATGTTTTAAAATTCATAGCACATTTCTTGATGTTAAACTTTGCTCAATAATAGACCATTAGTTTACTTGATACATGACTCTCTGAATACTTTGTACCAGTAAATATAACAAACTCGTGATAATTACTGTGTGTAACATGTTTGCATTCAAACATGACCTTGAACTTACTTTTCAAACATTTCAGAAATGTCAGCTATGATGATGATCTTTGTTCATTACTGAAAGGAGTTTCTGGGTCTGAATTGTGTAACACACATTTATGTCTATTAAAAATGACACTGTAGAGCTATTTTTATTGTTTTAAACTTTCAAAACACTTTTAAATCTCAGTATCCCTCTGAGTCATGCGATCCTGTGACCATCTCGGCACTTTTCCAATCCAAAAGTCTATTAAAAGCTTTGACAAAAGAAACCTTAATTTATTTCAGAAACAGTGACAAGGCCAACCTGCATTCTTATTAACACCCTGCTAAAAATGCCATAGGCATATAGCAGCACATTTTATTGAGAGGAATGTAGCCCTACTGTAAAAAGCAAATGGTATTATTTTGTGTAAAAATGGACATTATAGTGGTTTGTCAACACTGGAAAACAACTGCAGCAAATGAAGGTGGTGCAGTGATACAACCCCTGCTTTTGTAATCACCTAGGCCTGGTGTTGATCCGTCAGTTCCAGCAGGATCAGCCTCACTGCAGTGAAGGTGACAGTCCTGTGATGTGTCACCCTGCCTTGGGACTGGGCTGTAGGCAGTGAGCTAAGGAGCTGCAACTTGCCAAATGGTTCAGGCAACTTACCATGGGAGACAAAAAGACAAAACATTCCAGCAGGATACACCATGATGCTGAAAACACGCAGCTGCTGCTCCACTGCCCTCTGGTAGATGACAATGACCTTTGACTTACAGCTTAGAAGTGACCCTCACCTACACTGTATTCTGCAAATACTGAAGAGCTTTGCTCCCAGTGGGAAAAAGAATCTCATAAGGAAGAAATTTTCTGTTGTCTAGGAAAGGGTGTGGAGAAACGTAAAAATGTCTGCTTACAAACCAGAGCGACACCATCTCAGCTGAAGCTGCCTATATTGAGAGAGTGGGGAGATTCTTTCCTGCTTCATAAGTTTAATTGCTCAAATACTACATTCATGAAGAGTTAAAATTAGAGGGTCTCTGTCCTTGTGCTAAAAGCAGCAGTCAGTTCCACTTCTCTGAGTCCTGTTTGCATTTGAACTATTGAGGCTGCTTTAATTAACGAAGTGAAAGTGACGCTGGTGCCAGTCATTTATATTCTCTTATGCACATTTACATGCAGCTTCTCCCAAGCCTTTTCTAATTTAGGCACTGTCCACATTAGAATTCAAGCCATTCCAGCCACAGTTATGTTTAAATGTGGTTGCATACTAGTTCAGGTTCCAGCATACCATTTCTGACCACAGGGGAACCATAATTTTTAAACTGTGTTGGCTGTTCTCCTTCCCTCCCAAACTGGTGCAAGCTGTGTTGTGCTGTTGGTGGCAGCTCAGGCCTTCACTTGATGTGTATTGTGTGATTTTGGTAGAGCCTTACATATTTTGACCTCTCTAGGCTCTGCCTCTGCTTCTCTGGCTAGATTATATGGACTGTGATTTGGTATCCACTATTTTGGCAGGCAGAAAACGCAGAAAGAAAATCCTCTGGGACAAAAAGCATTGCGTGAGAGCTCTGTTAAACAGGAATAACAGGAATAACAGCAAACTCACTCCTCATAGCATCTCAGTAGCAAGCCTATTCCTTCCTCTTCAGAGCTTAAATGCTGCAGTTATGACTAAAATGGAGCCATTTTGAGAAAGAATTCTTTACTTGAAAAGATGGTTTGGATTCTGCTTTTATAACTATGGTCAGGAAATGGAGATTTTAGATATCACTGCGATTTGACTGGTATCTCTCAATGAAACAATGCACTGGTGTAAAATTGACCCATACAGGCTGATTAAGGCTCTGGGGAATCCAACCCTCTGGACTTCTGTTTGAATAGCAATTAAATTCTGCCTTTAAATGTTGGTGGACAAGTAAATGCCCTGCAGTTCATTAAGCAGCAATGCAACAACTTCATTTGCAAACCCTCTGATCTGGTTCAAAACCTGATGTCTCAGAGCAGGGATTGGGGCTAAAAATTCATAAATCAAACTCGACTTAGTCCACCATTTTGCCTATTGCTGTTCAAATGATGGAATCCTCATGCAGAAGTCAGATTTAAATCCTTGCCTATGCCTCAGCTCATAGGGTTGAAAACTTGGCTGTGGTTCACATTTAAACTCCTCTGTATACCTATACAGAGTAGAGAATACATTTTCAACTCCTTAAGCTGAGAGAAAGGTTGCAAATTAAAACAGAAAGTTGCAATTTATTTTTTTTTTCCTATGTCATCAGGAAATGCAATCCAGGAATTATTACAAAAAAAAAAAAAAAAAAAAAAAGTGATAGGGCAGACAACAGCG